>ML769387.1:598635-886118 GCA_009733575.1 Gymnopus androsaceus JB14
TCTCTACACATCGTTACGATCGTGTAGTTGTCTGTTTATAAGAGACTAGGAAAAACAAGGGGCATCCGATCAACGATTTTCTAATATCGTGTCCAATGGTTTTGATGGAGCATGATGATGATCGCTCAATCAGGAAATCGTTTTTCCCATCAGCTACTAAAGTTATTCCGCTAGCTGCGCGGTGTGTATTGTTGGTGTATCGCGTTCGTTCTTGTGTCGCATGAGACTCTGGACTATCATTAAGGTATAGAAACACTACCACTACAGTAAAGACATAGTGAAATAATAAGAAGCTATAAAGTTAAAGCTTCGAGAGCTTCGAGAGCAAGGTGAGAGCAAGAAGGAAAACTGAACTTCTAAGCACAGATAAAAATTATACCAAAGGTGGAATAACGACGCCATTTAAGCTGATTCTAGTACTACATCCGGTTTGGGTTCACTACTAGTTAGAGTGGCTGGTGCCATGCGAACCCGTTTGTTAGTGTTAGTAGTTCCGCTAGCGTCTGCAGAACGTTTCGCGGCGCGCTTCTTCGCCCACTCAATAATTGTTACCTTTTCACCTCTCTCAACAGCAATCTTATCCCATAGAGTCTTGTGCTCCACGTCATTGATAACCTTCTGAAGAGTGGCGTCCGGAAAAAAGGGAATAGGACAATACTCAATGTTTTCGGGCGACGCGGCCCGGGTATGTGCATTCATCGTTTAGGAATTGATAAAATCAGCTTTGACCATCTGGGATGATTCACGTGTGTAATTTTCTTTGCTCCTCTCATCCAATGCATTCTAGTGTCTAACCTGCACTTATCTACCCATCAAACTACATTAAAGCAAACGGCGAAACGGCAACAATCTGTATCAGCAAAAATGGAAGACATTTTGATCAAGTTCAATGGAGGATAAACAGGAATTTGGTCCGAGTATTAAGTCAGATAGAAGATGCACTTATAAGACGGGACAAAAACACACCAGAGCCCTGCATCGCAGACACCACTGTACAGATCAAATGGTCAGCTCTTTTAATTGTACCTATACCGTGTCACCAATGAAACTCTAGGCAACAATACGCCATAATTCAGACCCAATTCTGAAAGCTGGACGTCCTTATTGTAGGCCAGTTCTCTGCATACATTCCGAGGCGGATGTTCACTTTGCCTAGGTTGGCGGAGGAATCGGTGGTTTGGCCACTGCATATTCTCTTAGCAAGCGCAGGTCATACAGTCACAGTCCTTGAGGCTGTCGCTGTTCCTGGCGAAATTGGCGCGGGAGTCCAAGTGGCATCAAGTGCGCACACCATTTTCGTCTCCAATTGCTTGAATTTTGCTGATCAATCACCGAAGATGTGACTCGTATTCTGACACGATGGGGTCTTGGTTCGAAACTGAAGGAGATTGCTGGAAGGGACAAGGTGGAATCCATATTGATAAACCGTTGTGAGTGCCTCTTTTGAAGCTATCGTTTGTCGTCCACCAAGTCTTTTTTTGCAGATGTGAATGGAGAAACTATTTTACGCATGCCAGGTGGGATGAAGCTGAAAAACGATACGGGGTACCGACTTACCATGTTCATGTAAGTTTTAAACTTTTCAAATTATGACCATGCGTGATGAACGTTATAGAGGGCTGATCTCTATGAACATGCTGTATGAGCTCGCGAAGCCACATAAGTATAGCATTTCATGCTGGAAGCTAGAGTTACATCTATCGATCCCCTCAACACCATCTGTCACCCTAGACTCTGGAGAAAAGGTCACAGCGGATGTTATCATTGGAGCCGATGGCTATTTCGCAGCGTTGTTCGTGATATTGTAGTCGGTCATCCTCAGAAAGTAAAATACACTGGAGATTCTGCGTGTCGCTTCATCATCCCTGCCGAGGATATGCTAACTGACCCGGATTTGGGATCACTTGTGGACAAGCTTTGCGTATGGGCGGGTCCACAGAAACATATAGTTTCATATGGAATTGTAAGGCTCTGGTAATGTTCTTGTATTCTTCAAGTTCTTATTCATTTTCTCATAGAGAGCCTAGAGGTCGGAAATTTATTAACGTTGCGGCTTGCGCGGAAGATGAGGATGAAGCGGCGGGCTACTCCTGGTCAGCGCAAAATGATTCAGATGGAATGCGAGCTCAATTTTCGGGTTGGGAATCACGGTAAGTAATATCTCTTGCAAATCTGTGCTCAATTCTAAATCCTTGGAAAGGGTCATCAAATTGCTTGCACTGGTGAAATCTCCTCACATACTCAAGTTTAAGTTGATGGATTGTGTGCCGCTGGAAACTTGGGTCCATGCGCAAGGCCGAGTAACTCTAATGGGCGACGCTTGTCACCCAGTGCTTCCGTATCGCGCTCAAGGTGCAGCAATGGCCGTATGTCTCAACCGATACTTTAAGCCATGTATTAATTTCCTCTTTGATTAGATTGAAGACGCAGAGGTTTTGGGAAAGCTCTTCTCACATGTAACCCACCATAAACAGATACCATCGTTGTTGAGGGCCTATGAAAGTATCCGCTTTGAACGCGCAACTACTACACAACGGCGCTCCACTGAATCTCGAGAGTTTTGGCCAAGAGACGGACAAGTCGTGGGAAGAGAATGGAGCGAGAATTTTGTCGCCCCTCTAGAAAAATTCTGTAAAGTGCTATAAGCATCACTGTCTTCGTGAACGTTTGCGAGAAAAAGAAAACAAAGAGAGGAAGGGCCACGTGCATGAGTCTGCGACCTACGTCGACAACTTGCCCAGTCAAGGCCGCGCGAAACAAATCATTTGCAGACGCATGCACCTGACCGATATTGATAAAAGGAAGAATTCAGTCCTATCTGAAAGTTTCGATTGTACGCAGTTTACGGACTCGATCGCGAAACGCGACGACGAGCGCCAAGTTGTTTTCTACACAGCAAATACTTATGTGACTCTGCAAGTAGACTCTTGAAGAATCGAAAGGATTTCGTTGTCGTAGCATCATACGAACCTCGTTGCAATCAAGTATTCAAGCTCCATTACACGCCATCTTCTTGTATCATCCATTACGAATGAGCTTCGGTCTGTTTATGACCTTGATCAACATGATCTTCCGGCCACCAACCTATCAGCTCCCTCATCCGTCTCACTCCAACTACACCATTGATATCAACATCTCCCAGCGAGATAGCAATCGCCTCCGCAACATGGTCAACGTGAATGGGCGGTATCGTCATCGCATTCGCGACACTTTCTAGTGGAGATCCCAAAGATGTGCGGTCACTAGGTCCAGCCGGCGGGGGATGTAGGGATAAGGCAGTCCCGAGATGTCGAAGGACCTGCGAGGGTGTTGGGATCCCTTGAGGTATTTTTCGGTGTAGCGAAGCGGAGAGATCGAGGGCTGCGGCTGCAGGAGTCGTCAAGGGACGATAATGCGCATGGTATACCAGGCCTACATAGATGATATGAGCTGAGATTAACAAATGTCGAAATAGATCGATGGACAGTAAAGAGTCGTGCAAAAAGCGAGGCGGAAGAGATACATACTAGGTCTGATATACACGCCTCGATATTGGCCAGGAGGAGACGTCGACAACATAGTTTCGATACCCATCTCGGCCTCACGTTTGGTTTCAATGTATCTGGCAGGAATAAATGGTCGAAATACATCCTCTGCAGAGATGTAGATGAATGGTCTCGGAAAAGAATATTGTTTGTCGTGGCCGGAAGAGAGAAATGCTTCACAGACACGGAGAGCTATCGGCACAACCACATCAAAAAATGAACGACGATTAGACAGCTCAAACATACCACTATCCCGGTTCAAATTCTCATAACTTCCTTCCGCATCCTGTCCAAGGGGATTCTTCGTTCCAAAAACGGTGCTCATAGCAGTTCCAATCATTTTCGTGACATCTCCCTCCTTTAAAGCCTGTTTGTACCTGCCTCCATCCTCAATCAGTGTCCCAAGCGTATGAACGACGCCATGAACATCGGGCAACACATCCGAAAAGGAAGAAGGGTTTTTCGCGGAGCCTTTGAGCCAAGTCACCTGCAATGAGACGTGTCATACGTAGGACAATCAGGCGTTCATGGGGTTCGGCACACTTTAGATGTCCACGCGGGACTGTGCCCTTTCGGAGTGGTATAAGGGCGTCCTGTAGAGCTGCAAAATGCATCATGTCAGATATTCAGTCAAACAATAGGCATTAAAAGTGAAGTATGTGAACCTGACACTGGCGACCTGCATGCCCTTTGCTAAAGCAGCACGACATATGGCGGAACCTATTTCAAGTTTAGGAATGGATGGAATGAAATAACCCGGTTGACTTGCTCACCAATGAATCCATTGCCTCCTATAACTAGTATCTTCTGAACAGATGGAGCAGCCATTGTCAACGAATACGCCGCAAAGACGAGAGGACTGATTAACAGCGGCTACTAAGATAGGCACTAGTAGTAATAGCAAATGCGAGGATGAAAGTGAAAGCCTAGAACACGGCCCGAACGCTTGGTTGTTGCCCGGCCTTCAATACAAGCGCTAAACATTTGTGAATTTTTTGATGCATACAACCGACCCTCTTGGTATTCCGAAACATTCTACATATACAACATGTATGATAGGCTTTTCCTATGCACCAAGGCGCATATCGTGACCGGGAGAATGTTAACAGAGCCGAAGAGAAGTTTATCCTCATGACAACAGTGTTTGTAAAATTCATCGCTGCATGCCCTCTGAATCGACTCCTCATCGGCGTCCAATGCCAGCATTGGTGTATAAAAGCTGGCGAGTCTCTGCCCTTTTACTTCGTCAAAACTTTGCACCTAAACATGGGCTGGTTTGGAAACGTCTCTTCAACACCTAGCAAGTTGTGGGTCCCGGATTCAAAGTAAGCCTGCTACTCTCTTTCCATCCTGTTCTCCTTCATTACGAGTCACTAATCGATTGCATTCGCAATTCATCCCCTCTGGGATTGTGAAAGCAGATCGGAAATCTGACCTCTGTAATCGCTTGTATTTGTTGTTGGTGCGAATTTCCGAATCATGAATCTAATTCCTTGACAGAATCACTATCTGATCTTTGACTTTAGGAAAGATCCACAGAGCCGTCACACTAGCTATTCCACCCGGCATTCAATGGATGGACATTTTCTGTGTCCATCTCAGCCATTTACAAAAAGTTCGGATTATCCAAAAAGCATATGAAAATACTCTCGCAATCCGAAAACAGGTGGACACTTTGAGACCATCCGAGATTCTTCTTCTGTAGCCATTGTACATGGCGAGGGAGGGGGGTTCTCTGCAGAGGATGTATTTCGACCATTTATTCCTGCCAGATACATTGAAACCAAACGTGAGGCCGAGATGGGTATCGAAACTATGTTGTCGACGTCTCCTGGTCAATATCGAGGGGTGTATATCAGACCTAGTACCTATCTCTTCCGCCTCGCTTTTTGCACGACTCTTCACGGTTCATCGATCTATTTCGACATTTACTAATCTCAGCTCATATCATCTTTGCAGGCCTGGTATACCATGCGCATTGTCGTCCCTTGACGACTCCTGCGGCCGCAGCCCTCGATCTCTCTGCTTCGCTGCACCGAAAGGTACCTCAAGGGATCCCAACACCCTCGCAGGTCCTTCGTCATCTCGGGACTGCCTTATCCTTGCATCCCACGCCGATTTGACCTAGGGACCGCACACTTTTGGGATCTTCACTAGAAAGTGTCGCGAATGCGATGACGATACCGCCCATTCACGTTGACCATGTTGCGGAGGCGATTGCTATCTCGCTGGGAGATGTTGATATCAATGGTGTAGTTGGAGTGAGACGGATGAGGGAGCTGATAGGTTGGTGGCCGGAAGATCATGTTGATCAAGGTCGTAAACAGACCGAAACTCATTCGTAATGGATGATACAAGAAGATGGCGTTTGAATACTTGAATCCAGTGAGGTTCGTATGATGCTACTACAACGACTTGCGAAGTAATTAGCTGTGTAGAAAGTAACTAGGCGCTGGTCGACGCGTTTTCGCGTTTCGAAATCGAGTCCGTAGACTGCGTACAATCGAAACTTTCAGATAGGACTAAATTCTTCCTTCTATCAATATCGGTCAACTGCATGCGCTCTGCAATTGATTTGTTTCGCGCGGCTCTAAATGGGCAAGTTGTCGACGTAGGTCGCAGACGCATGCACTTGGCCCTTCCTCTCTTTGTTTTTCTTTTTCTCGCAAACGTTCACGAAGACAGTGATGTTTATAGCACTTGACAGAAATTTTCTAGATGAGTGACAAAATTCTCGCTCCATTCTCTTCCCACCACTTGTCCGTCTCTTGACCAACATCGTATCCATACTGCTCGTCATCCTCCGCTTGACGAGTTTTTCGACCATGTTCCACCGCGGAAAGCTTTTCGGAAGCAACAATTTGTCCCTTGGCTAGTGCTTGCTGCACTTCCATTCCCGCTCGGAGCCTAGCGTCCCGTGCTTCTTGTTGTGCACCATCACTAAGATGCCAAAACTCTCGAGATTCAGTGGAGCGCCGTTGTGTAGTAGTCGCGCGTTCAAAGCGGATACTTTCATAGGCCTTCAACAACGATGGTATCTGTTTATGGTGAGTTACATGTGAGAAGAGCTTTCCCAAAACCTCTGCGTCTTCAATCTAAACAAAGAGGAAATTAATGGTTGGCTGAAAGTATTGGTGATAGATGATTGAGACATACAGCCATTGCTGCACCTTGAGCGCGATACGGAAGCATTGGGTGACAAGCGTCGCCCATTAAAGTTACTCGGCCTTGCGCATGGACCCAAGTTTCCAGCGGGGCACAATCCATCAACTTAAACTTGAGTATGTGAGGAGATTTCACCAGTGCAAGCAATTTGATGACCCTTTCCAAGAATTTAGAATTGAGCACAGATTTGCAAGAAATATTGCTTGCCTTGATTCCCATCCCGAAAATTGAGCTCGCATTCCATCTGAATCACTTTGCGCTGACCAGGAGTAGCCCGCTGCTTCATCCTCATCTTCTACGCAAGCTACAACATTGATACATTTCTGACCTCTCTATGAGAAAATGAATAAGAACTTGAAGAATACAAGAACATTACCAGAGCCTTACAATTCCATATGAAACTATATGTTTCTGTGGACCCGCCCAAACGCAAAGTTTGTCTACAAGTGATCCCAAATCCGGGTCAGTTAGCATATCCTCGGCAGGGATGATGAAGCGATATGCAGAATCTCCAGTGTATTTTACTTTCTGAGGATGACCGACTACAATATCACGAACAACGCTGCGAATGCCATCGGCTCCAATGATAACATCCGCTGTGACCTTTTCTCCAGAGTCTAGGGTGACAGATGGTGTTGAGGGATCGATAGATGTAACTCTACTTCCAGCACGAAATGTGATATATGGTTTCGCGAGCTCATACAGCATGTTATAGAGATCGGCCCTCTATAACGTTCATCAACTTGAAGCATGGTCATAACTTGAAGAGCTCAAAGCTTACATGAACATGGTAAGTCGGTGCCCCGTATCGTTTTTCAGCTTCATCCCCACCTGGCATGCGTAGAATAGTCTCTCCATTCACATCTGCAAAAAAAGACTTGGTGGACGACAAACGATAGCTTCAAAAGAGGCACTCACAACGGTTTATCAATATGGATTCCACCTTGTCCCTTCCAGCAATCTCCTTCAGTTTCGAACCAAGACCCCATCGTGTCAGAATACGAGTCACATCTTCGGTGATTGATCAGCAAAATTCAAGCAATTGGAGACGAACATGGTGTGCGCACTTGATGCCACTTGGACTCCCGCGCCAATTTCACCAGGAACAGCGACAGCCTCAAGGACTGTGACTGTATGACCTGCGCTTGCTAGAGAATATGCAGTGGCCAAACCACCGATTCCTCCGCCAACCTAGGCAAAGTGAACATCCGCCTCGCAATGTGTGCAGAGAACTAGCCTACAATAATGACGTCCAGCTTCAGAATTGGGTCTGAATTATGGTGCATCGTTGCCTAAAGCTTTCATTGGTGACACGGTAATAGGATATGATTGGAAGAACTGACCATTTAATCTGTCCAGTGGTGTCTGCGATAAATCCAGGGCTCTGTTGGTTTGTGTCCCGCCTTATAAGTGCGTCTTCCATCTGACCTAATACTCGCATCAAATTTCCCGTTTATCCTCCTATTAAACTTGATCAAAATGTCTTCCATTTCTCTCATTGTCATTTTTGCTGATACAGATTTGCCGTTTCGCCGTTTGCTCTAATGCAGTTTGATGGTAGATAAGTGCAGGTTAGACACTAGATGCCTTGACGAGAGCAAGAAGTTACACACGTGAATCATCCCAGGCCGACGGTCAAAGCTGTTTTTATCAATTCCTAAACGATGAACGCACATACCGCGTTGCCCAAAAACATTGGGTACTGTCCTATTCCTAGTTTTTTCTTTCCGATTATATTTTGACCAGGACAGGAAATTCTAGGATCAATGAATTCGAACTTGGTCATAATTGTATATTGATCAGCTCAGAATACTCAAGTACTCGAGTACTCGTGTTCGGCCGAAAAACTTCATAATGATATACGATCCAGTAGTTCACTTAGGGATATGAGCTTTGATGGCTGTCACTTACTTTTCATAGAAATTCGCATAGTGGGCAAGACATTCCATCTGAAGGTAAGCGAGAAGAGGTACTCGAATTGAAATGTTCTCCGAGTCCAGAATATATGCACGCAGCCATAGCTTTAGCCAAGATAATGTGCTTGGCTGTGCTTGACTGTGCTTTGCTGAGCACTCCTGCGCTTTACTGTGCATTACTGTGTAGTACAGTGCAGCACGTCGACAATCGACTGCGTCTGCACTTCGGTTGGTGGTATCAGTGGTACTCAAACCTCCAGCAGTAGCAGCGTCGCCGAGCAGACCATAGCAATGTGCTCTCAAGGGCTTCTCGGCATCGCAGCGCTGTGGAGGAGGACCACACAGATTAGAAGAACACTGTCATGAATTTCAAGCTGGACAATATAAGAAAATATCCGCGAGCAGGGTCAAATCTGAGTGGTCAGAAACCTACCTAAACAGCGACGCCGGAATATCCTTGATTCTCATTTCGACCAAGACACAATGAATTCGAACGCGCTCGTAATTTTGCTGGAAGTGAAAGAAAGAACCATTAAGCGCTCATGAGCCACTAGCGCGATTTTGTTCCCAACTTCCATGGCACCGAAGCCCGTATCTCGTTTCTTGTGATTACACAGCTCCAATTTTGCAGAAAGCGGAGCAGTGATTCGAAACGAAAATGGCATTATCTATTCGAATAATCCATGAATCCGTGACCTGACAGCGACTATCATCTACCGCACATCTCTCTTCTTTCTTTCTTTCCGATGACGGTCGCATCCTATCTTTCACAACCTCGTATCGAAGGTCCGATATGGCTTGGATCTGACGATATATCCTTTCTTCGAAACCGGATATCTGGAACGGAGACTCAGATAGCGAGCATGGAAGATCGGATAATGGACGAGACAGACAATGCACAAATTTCCGAGCTGACGCGTCAGAGAGACGCGAAACTCGTCGAGATCTCTTCATTCAAAAACATTCCTCTCTCCTGTTCGTCGCCTTCCAGTGGAGATTATCTCCGCGATCCTTGAAGAATATTGGCTTTCTTTGCAAGGAAGCCGTCGCTCGACCTTGCTCCTTTCTAGTGTGTGTGCGGCTTGGAGGAAATCTGCCCTTGCTACGCCTCGAATCTGGTCACAATCTTCGCTTTGATCAGTGGTTGTTAGTGCTGCAGAAGGTTCGCGCTAAAGGAGTGGTTGAGTCGGAGTCAGGGCCACCCTTTGAGCTTAGCGTTCAATTTTGCGTTAGGCTTGAGCGGACAATTCTGACGATGCCATCAGTAAGGAGGCTTGCCATGATTTTCTGGAGGATATATTGGATTTTCGCCACAAAATCCGAACGCTTGAGATATCGTTGACATTTCCTTCCTTTGTTCCGTCTGCCGTGCGCCTCCCTACCTCTATTGGAGAGCTTGAATCTCTAGTAGTACTTGAAGCGGACCGAGTCTTCCCTCCCAAATTTGACGCATTCTCAGGAGCGCCCCGATCTGCAGCGTATCAAATTTTCTCGAATTTTACTCTAACATCCCTACGCTAGAGATGTTTGCGCTACCTTTGGAACAGTTGACTTCACTGAGAATATGTACTGACTTCTCTGAATTGTCCTGGACTGACTGGCATGACTATCACAATGCAAAAACCTTGTCGGACTCGAGGTTTCGGGTTTCTTGACTCGCTTCATCGGTTTGGCATCCGAGCATTTCTGTATCTCTGCCTATGCTACAATCCCTCGTCATACCTTGTCACCGTCTCACTCGTGGAGGTGTGAACCTCGTACACTGCATGACAGCACCTCTCCTCGAGGCTTCGACTCTGTGCTGGGATGGACAGGATTATCATGATTTTTGCTTGGATATCATCGCTGATCTTCAGAAACGCTCCATGACTAGCTTGACATCTTGACAGTAACCCTGCGGCAGATCTGGGAGCCAGACTCTTCTGAGCCTCACCCAGTGGAAAACCAAGAGGAGAAAACACTCAGCGACAACTGATAGCATTATTATCCACGTTCCTACCGTTAGGACATTCAAGATATGAAGCCGCCGCTTGACGTAGATCTCTTGATTAAAGCCATGATCTATACCCCAGGTCGTCCTATCCTTCTGCCAAAGTTGACGGATTTCACCTTGGCGCATAGACCTTCTTCGGAGTATTACTTTGGTGCATTCCGCCCCCTCATTTGTCAAATATACAGCTCAACTTCCATCTATGGTTCTTTCGCGATGGTGGCCAGACGAAGATATCGATACCATGGTGGCAGGCATGTCGCTCGACTACAGAATGTGATTGTGGGTGGACTTGTCTTCGAGTCGGACCCGTCGGATGATGATACAGTGAAATTATGCGCATATTAGAGCTCCCTGGTTTGTGCGTAGGCATGGATGAACTCTAGTTACTTACTATTGCTCCGTGTATTTGTATGTAGTTTCAAAGGAGCTTAACCTACTAGCCTAATGAAATCACAGTCCACGTAGTGAGATACCAAGAACTGTAGCCTGATAGGGCCAGCGAGGGAGACAGGAAGCTTAAGTCTCTAGCAAATACCTCACAGCCAGTGATAACAGACAAAAGAAAATGCGTATAGAAAAGCACGCAGTTTAAATTCCTAGCCACGAGCATACTCAATACAACGCAACGAACGAAAGCAAGGAAATAAAAATACAAAAATCAAAGAGTCGAATCCGAACAAGTTCTATTTTGGTGACATACCCACACCTAGCGAGGTCGCAGCAATAGCATCACTTAGACTATGCTTCCTCCTCACATCCGGACTCTCCGCTCTTTCCTTCAACCCAGGAAAAGCATCCCTCACAACCTTTTCTAGCTTGGGCCAAATTTCATCAGACGTATTCCCATGTATCGTCGCGAGCATCAAGCGATGCGCAGGCTGGACGTGGAATGCGAGCTGATGCGGGTGCTGTTGGGGATGACGATGAGGAGGCGGTGAGATGGGGGATTTAGATAGACGGCCGTAGAATTCCAGTAGAGGGGAGGTAGTGGAGTAGAACTTTTCTAGCCGTCGAGCAAAGATTTCCTTGTAAACGTGTTAGTAGCGTGTAGATAGTGTGAGTAATAATATACACACGGGATTATCGTCTGGTCTCTTGGTGAGAGGTTCGCCAGTTTGATCATCAAAGCCTTCGACTTTGGGACGGTTATAGGACAAGTTGTACACACGACCAGAAGGAAGATGCACCCATCGATCCGAGATTCGACTGAGAATGACCTCGTCGGGAACATCGAGATTCACGACCAAGCTTAAAGGTGTATGTTGTTTGCTGAATAGCTTATCAACGAATGAGTAAGACAGGTAGATGATAATCGAACACGAACTTGAGATGAGAGTTCAATAGTTCTCCTTGGGCCAGAGTACGAGGAAATCCGTCCAGGATCCAGTGCTTGTTATGGAGTAGAATCGAGCTTACTGGTGACCACCTTCAGCATAAGTTCATCTGGAACTAGTCCTCCTTGCGCTACAATTTCCTCGGCCATTCTTCCAACTTCTGTTCTGAAAGAAAAATATTGGTTGGACTCTCGCTAAAATTACAAGGAGCATAAATGTACCTTTCTTGGATATGCATCCTCAATAAATCCCCAGTGGAAAGCGTAACGATGTCAAATTTCTTGACCAGACGCCCGCTTAGTGTGCCTTTACCCGCTCCAGGCTTGCCAAACATCAGCATACGCAACATACGGTTTTGCGGATCGGATTGAGATTCCTCATGGACAACTGGTCTGAGAGAGCTACGGAAAAGCGAAGCGGATGAACTAGAGGAAATGGACCTGGCTGCCGCGGGCCATGCAGACAACCGGACAGGATGTCCGAGGTTTGGGTGCGAAATTAGACGGGCATTTCGGATTGTCTGCATGAGCACTAACGGCAGCACGAGAAAGAAGAAGGGAAAGAGCAGGGCTGGAGCTGCGAACCGAAAGGTGTACTTAAGCGTGAGATGTCGTATCAGTATTATTTTGGGGCCGGGTTCTATCTCCGTTGTATTTCCGTTTAATCCCGCCCCAACGCGTCAAACAAAGCGTCAGATTTTTGCTGACGCCACTTTTATTTTATTTTATTCAGCAATTTATTACAGAGTTTTAGAGCAGAACAGAACAGAGTAAGTCAAAGTCAAGAGTAAAGGTAGTCGGCAAGTCGGCACCAAGTCGGTACTTAGTTAGCGATACAATAAGGGTTGGCAGAGTAAAAGGCTCTGGCTCAAGGGTTTATTTCATTGCATACCTGGAGCCATTGAGCATCAGAGCTGCAAACTCTGACCCGATTGAGTGCACGTACATTTTAACAACATACAAGCCGTCCGGTAAACCATCCTGAAAGCTTGAACCTTAGTCTCACAAGCAAAGTGAAGATAAAGACGCACCTGAACCTGCTCTTTCACGAGATTAAGACCTGCTTTCTGAAACGCAGTTTTCCAAGCCATATCCGATCTAAAGGGATTTTAAAGGGCATGGTCGCTATAGATTCATTGGCTTACCTCGTAAAACTCGAATCCTCCTCGTCAAAAACCGTTCTTGGTCCACCATCTGACGCATCTGAACAGAGATTCTCTTTTACAACGATCAAGCTTTTGCCGTTATGTCCGTCAGTCCCTCGATCCGAAGAGCAGTATAGCTTCGCTGCAGGAAAGCAACTAGATCGTCATCGTTCAAGTGTCCGAGACACCACTGACACCAGATAACGTCGAATCCAGAATCGATATTGGATATTGGATCGTCGGGATTGGGGCAGTTTCCAACGCGTTCGAGGAAGGTGATGGAGGAAGCATCTCGACTGACTAGTGGATGTGACGGATCAAAGGCTTGCAGTGTTCCCTGCACAAAGGTAACGCTTTTGGTCCGCTCGGCGAGACCAGGCCAGTGTATTGCATGTCCTTTAGCTCTATGGGTTGTTGACTTTGCTTTGGCGCTTTTACGCGCATTTTCAAGAGCTTGTTGAATGAAAGGAGTCACAGGTTCGAGTAGACAGACAGTGTCCACAAGATGAAGGAGAACATCCGATGTTACTCGACCTACTCCTGCGCCGACATCCAATGCACGGATTGGGCCGACTTTAAGCGGAGATTCAAGGGGTTTGAGAGACGATGGGACTGTAGAAAGCTCAGGATATAAATGAAGCAAAAACAGACGCGATCCAAGAGCATCTACGCGGGGAAGAGACTAGATGAAAGAATTTTAGCTGAATGCCTAAAAACCATGGGATACGATATGTACACCAGTTCCGTAGCCCCTTTTTTTATATAAGCTTTTTAAAATACAAAAAGGCTCGGAAAGACCTACCCAGGACACCATCCACGCTTGCAGGTTGAGAATTCCAGTAACGAATCCCATCTTCAACAACTGGCACTTGGTTCGCCATGAAGAGTTGCGGATACCGGGCCGTTCCAAATGCGCAACGCGTCTGAGCGTCTTTTCTTGTTTATCCTCAACGCGCTTCTTCAAAATGGACATTTTTGACGACGACAACGAAGTCGAAATTGTTTCGCGACCTTCTACTGCCTCTTCCTCATCTAGCTCCAGACCCCTTTTCCTTCCAGACGACGAAGAAGACTTGTTGAACGACCAGCAGAGTGGAAATGCTGAGCAGGACGACATTGACAAAGTTTTCGAAAGCGGATTGGCTGATGAATTCGATTATCAGCCAATTGCGCGCAAACACACTATTGATTTTGACCGGCTCGAACGCGAGGCGCAGAAAAAGGCAAAGACAAAAGCAGTTCCTCTTCACGAGATTCTCAGCAGCTCTCCTCCTCCTCCCGATGTTCCCAATGACGCGTCGAATAACCAGAGGAAGGGAAAAGGAAAAGACGATGGAGGACAGAAGGAGAAGCGGAAACCTATGAGATTGGATGAGGCGAGATTAGTGGGGCCGACAGGTTTTCCACAGCTGATAGAAGACACGAAACATTTTCGAATCAAAGGGAAAGGAAGCGAGGTAATGTTCGCTGTTTTGTAGTTTATATTCTACTCATTTAACGCGTATACTCAGGCCACGGATCTCAATCGATTACTACAAATATACCAGTATTGGACTCATCGAATGTATCCCAAATCACAATTCAAGGATACTGTAGAGCGGGTCGAGAAACTCTGTCACTCCAAACTCATGCATGTACGCGTCGCTCATTCACTACCGCCACTTCGAGTCTAATCAAATATCTCGCTTTCTACAGAACAAGTTGAGCATGTGGCGCGACGAAGCGCACAATATTGATCGCGAAGAGGAGAAGAGCGGTGACGAGGATGCAACCGGTACTGTGGATGCAAACCCAGACGAAAACATTCCTAGCCGAGCCTCATCTTCAGCACCTGTGTCAGACGCAGCAGCATACGCGTCTTCTTCTCCCTCTCCACCTACACGAACACCTTCCTCTGCAGCACCGTCGAATGCGGGAGATGAATTTGACCAGGAAATGGAGCTCTGGGATCAGAATGGAGATGGAGATGGCAAATTCTGGTCGTGCAGCACCCGCCACAAACCCCACAGCGCAAGGGAATGCTTCTTCTTCTAATTACATGGATATTGACGATGACGACGAAGCTTGGGCAGCACTTAACGCGGTGGAAAATCAGACCTCGACGAGCGCGTCAACTGGGCTGTCTCCTGCAACGGCGTCTACTTCGTCCAAAAGCGCTAATAACAGCGTGAGCGTGGCTCTGGACGATGATGATGAAGAGATGTGGGAGATTAGCCGTCAGATGGAGGCTGAACTAGATACTCGCAAGGAAGTAGCCGCCAAAGACGTTCACCCGTCTGGCGCTGATGCTCCTCCAGGAGATACGACAGAGAAGTCTGCGCGAAGGATATCGTCGACGGAGGAAGGATTTGACGACATGTATTGCTAGCTTTTCTTGTATTGGATATCTTTGCTACATAAACTCCTGGATTCTACAAGCCTTGGAGCGAAGTTGGTATATTATACATCCATGATATACATGAACCATCCTCTCCTCTGCCGACCCCTAGTGACCTGTATTGACCAACGCCCCCAAACTTACATCAAACGCCTCACTCCGTATAGGCATCTCTGGTGTGTGGAACGGGTTCTGCATCACCTTCTCCGAGTAGGCAGTGTATATCTTCTGAAGAAGAGCGTCGATGGAGGAGGAAGTCTCAGCAGGGGAAGTGAGAAGAATGAACTTTGTTCCTGCGAGAGAATCAGTGGAAAGAAGACGGGGGAATAGCAAAACAAGTACCAGTAAGCGTCAGCAGCACGTTCATCTTGAACGTCTCGCCCTCGATAACCTGAGCGCCAGAGCTCTGGCCGGGTATGGGTGAAAGACGGGAGGTGATGGCATGGATTCCGTGTAAAGTCCCGGCCAAGACGAGATACTCATTTGAGGTTAATTGAGCAAGACCATCTGGTGATATTAGTAACTGGCCGGAGCAGCTAGAGTATAACCTACCTGCAAAAGTACGCTGATAGACTAATCCACCGGCTTTGTTTATTACCTGTACATGATATATTGTTATCGTTATGATTAAGGAGATAAAATGGACGGACCCAAAGCCCAAAGATGGCCATTTCACGTCGCGTTAGGTGACAGTAAGAAAGTACCAAGCGCTAAGCGCTGAATGACTCAAAGTGGGTCACGAGGTATCATATAATAAGTGACGATGATGATGAGTGATGCACCGCGCCTTGTTTCTCACTTCCACCACCTTACGCGATGGGACTCTCTGCATAGTAAGGCGTCGTAGCTTGTATCCTTCGCAAACTGACCGAACCTTTCAGCGAACGTGAGCGGGAACAGAACATCGCCAGAAACCGCGCTTTGCTTGAACAGCTCGAATTGAAACAAGCAGTCGATGCTCTAGGATTTACTACCAAACAAGCACCTCCAAAGACAAAAGCAAAACCTGTCCAATCTACAAAGAAAGTAAAGAAGGAAGCCGAGGCTGAAGCCCCAAGAAGGCAGTCTGCGCGTCTCAGAGGTTCGACCTCTATCGATCCTAACGAAACTCCTTCGAAGAAGAGGAAGCGCGAGGTACGCCTCAGGAGCCTTCCCTGTTTTCCAAAGCCCTCACGTAAGAATCACAGGCAGAAGAAGAAGAACGTCTTGCAAAGGAGGCTGAGGAACAGGAGCGCGAACGACTTTCCAAGCGACCCCGCCACGACGATCTGGACCTTGTCGCTCTTACAGATGAGGACGCCGCTGAAGTTGCATATTTGTCGACTGCGCTTCAAGATGTAGCTCAGACAGCTCAACCCAGACGCCCAGCTGATGCCGAAGCTTTCGTGTTTGAAAAGGACGCCAAGGACGAGGCCGAAGTGGAGGCGTTGCGCCAGAAGCTACAATCTATGAAGGTTGTGGCCAGAGCAAAAGTCACTGGAAAATCGAGTGTATAGCTCAGTGTACCACCCCGAGCCAACCAAGGACTTGATCTTTTTCGGAGGTTTGCGTCGTCACAAAATATGATATTAGTGTCTTTATTGAAGCCTTTCCCTTCCAGACAAGCACGGGCAGCTGGGCATTTGGGATGCTCGAGCACCGCCAGATGAAGTCAATGACGAAGACGAATCGAATTCTGATACCAAAGAGGATGGAAAGTATTGGCGATTGCAGGTTCACTGGCCTGCGACATCCAAGTCGGTAAGTGGTAGTTCCTTTACTCGACCTTAGCTGACCCCTGGAACAGTCTATATCGTCTGTGAAACTCGATCCCATCGATTCGCACACGGTATGTTCTTAAACTCGTTCACGTATTCCGAACCTTATAACTCGAACAGGTCTACACCAGCGCCTACGACTGTACAATCCGCGCCCTTTCCTTCACCTCTGGAATCTCGAGAGAGGTATTCACAAATGATGATGTAATGATTTCTAGCATCGACGTCGTGCCCAGTGGACATGAAATGTGGATCGCAGATATCAACGGTGGTGTAACTCATCTTGATCTTCGTGAAGACAAGTCCAAAGGGAAATGGTATCAACTGTCCAACCAGAAAATCGGCTGCGTTAGCGTTAATCCCACTCGACCCAACTTTTTGCTTACCGCGAGCAATACCCGGGAACTAAGGTTTGTGCTAATGTTTGACCACGTTTTAATTTCATGCTCATCATATGTTAGAATTTGGGATTCACGCAAGTTGCATGCCATGGTTTCGGATTTGTCGCTGGATGAATCGACCATCGAGTTTGATTCAGAAGTTGTCACCAAATACCGCGAGTCGAAGAAAGGCGCAGCTTGCCTTCGTGGTGAATGGCGACACGATAAATCTGTGAGCTCTGCGTACTGGGATCCAAGAGGTCGCAGCATTGTTAGTACAAGCTACGATAACTCGATCAGACGTAAGTTATAGTCACAGTCCTGTGACTGGAATTACTGACAGTCGGTTTCTTCAAAGTCTGGGATATCAAATCTTCTTCTTTCGAGAACTCCCTTCCCTTCCCTTCGTCTAGGCCATTCTGTCGTTTATCACATGACTGCCAAACCGTATGTCGCATTTTGAAAACCTTTCGCACTGATTCTAATGTGTCTCATCCAACAGGGCAAGTGGCTAACAGTCTTTCGAGCCCAGTGGACTCCGAACCCCGATGTTTACCCTCATTTCACGGTATATACATGTTTTTCTCCTTCAATGGAATGCACGCTCAATGAATGACTCGTTAGATCGGGAATATGAAACACTCCTTGGATATTATCTCGTGCAAGGTGCGTCTTTCTGTTTCTGCATTTTGTTGTTCCAACTCATAGTCTTCATTTAGGGAGAACGCATCGCGAGATTGTCGGATTCTTCAAAGTGAGTGTACAGCGTATATTATCCTAGTAGAATCTGAGGCTGATGGCTTGCATTAGGATCACCGCTGTTCAAGCCGTGACGTGCTCACATCCTTCGATCGTGGAACGGGCTGCTAGCGGTAACGCGAGTGGAAGATGTGTCCTCTGGGCCCCTGCTGACAACTAGTTATTGTGTTACTCGTATCCTCAGCGATGATTTTTGGTTAACGTGTCGCTTGGGCTTGTATATAATCTATAATTTTACTTATTCTCATTTGTATATATTTCATGTACTTGACTCGGAGGATCTGCTGTTGTTCAGATTTGAGAATTCGGCGGGGTTGAGAGGGAGCGTGTGAACCTTTGATTGAGCGCTTTTCTCTTCAAGCAAGTACTTCGTACTAAGTTCAACCGCGTTCTCTACTTTCTGCGTACTTTTAAAATGCGTGTCTCAATCTCTGGAGTACCTGCTAAACTTATCCGCTGCGATTTCAGAGTAAATTCCTCTTTGCTTTCGCGTGTATTTGCATCTACCTTGCCTGGATTCAATTCCGTCGAGTCCAATTCTTGCCACTCTGCCTCTGTTACTGTTTCCAACAATTCCTCTTCATGCTTTACTATTCATCTGAAGCTCGCGGTGACTGCGTACGTTCCAGACTGTACCGATGTCATCTTGGGCACTGATTTTCGCGATGCTTGCATTCGGTTTGGAGTTGGAGAAATCTTGAAGGGTCTTGGCCAAGGAAATCATGAACAATGCCAGGTACGCGTCTTCTTATGTTATTATGGGGTAAAGTATTCAGAATATCTTATAGCCCGATATTCACTCTGAAATTAGTGCCACTCTCAACTTTGGCTCTCAGTCTGGACTTGCTCATCTCTGCGCCGCGCCTGAATCAGATGATTCCCTGCAAAATGATAAAGTCCATCGGAACCCTCGATCTCAGTTTGCCCAGCTCTGTCTGGAATATAAGGAATATCTCTCGAATGCATTCAAACAAGCCCAAGAAAACGTACGTGTTCATTCGCTTTTTATGTCTCATGATTATTCTTATACTCATTGTTTCAAACCCCATACAGGGCCCACTCGAAATAACCAACACCCAGTTCATCTGCATACCGAAATCTGATAACATCATCATCAGGTTTTTCGATGACGGTCTCGAAAAGGACGGCGCGTATGTTTTCGATTTCTACAATACCGCTACCAAAACAAAAGTTCTCGACTTCCCTAACGGATGGAGTATCCATATCATCCCCATACCTGGTACTCTATCGTCTCTCTGCGATGGTCCTCTCTCGCTTAGGAGCTTTCCGGATTCTAAGAATAAAATCGGGACGAATAAGGTGAATTCAACTGGCGAATCGGACGACCAGTACTTTATCGTACCAGAGGGCACGTTATGTCAACTCCTGCATCCGGATTGTCAAGATCCTTTCTTGTTCCAGGCACCGAGGAGGATGTATTCCTCGACACTACCGTCCGGAGCTCACGTAGCCCAACCGCATTGCTTTTCTGGCGATTCAGCAGCGAACTCTGGATTAACTGCTCGCAGCGTGGCCATGATTAGGAATAATGTTTATGAATATGCGAGTCATAGTGAGGTTGAAGAAAAAGATGGAACTCAGTCCAAGGCCTTCCGAACATCGTTGAAGCGACCTGCATCTGAGGTACTGGAGAAGAGCCAAGGAGGGAAGTTGCTCAAGTCTGCGAGACAGAGCCCTTTACTGGATGATGACTCGGAGTGTACGGAATCCGCGTTTTCCTCCAAAAAAGCACCCTTGAGCCCTGTTTCCTTACCTTCCCCTTCCTTGTCTGACCTCCAGTCTAATGGAAGCCCTGCTGCACCTTGCCAAGACTCGGAGGTAGAAATAGAGGAAATCTTCAACGTCTTGTATCCTAGATATGTTTGAAGTAGGCTAATTGTCGAATTCTTCAACAGGCTCTGTTTCTTGATTCACAAGCTGGAGTACTGGCAGATTTAGTGCTGAGGCCTGAAATTACTCAGAGCAGTGACGCTCCTCCTTTTAGCTCTGAAATGGCTCGCAGTCGTTCTTCTGCATTATCGGGACATCCGACCGCAACTTACAAGATGTTACCTGGTCTCAGAGGGGTTTTTAATAAATCTAAATGATAAGTATACGTATACAAATAGCTGTAATAGACTCCTACTTTTTGTAGGAAGTCCTGAGGCTTCAGCGCGCTTTCAATAGCAGACCCAGATCATATACTAGTTAGTGATTTACTATGTAATCTGTCGATTATTACTAAAATAATAATAATAAGAATTATAGTAGAGTATATGCACCGATTGTGAGTCGCTTTGGTATGATCGTTAGCGATTATGCGGAGGTGTTGGAGACAAGGACAGCTGGGACTAAGATGCATATGAACAGAGTCATCCACCGTATGAGCAAATGAAGGGCACTTCGATTAGTCTCGAAAATCCAGACTCTGACGATGTTCCATGTAGACACTTCGATTTATTGTCAATATCAATTAGTAATTCCCTTGTTCCTCTATCACCGACTTTCCGAGAATCTGAGTTTAGGAATAAGTGAGAGACACTCAACCAATGAGTTGGATCATTTGGATGTTATCGACATGTTCAGCGACAGCGTTTCCACCTGCCAACCACTTGCTGCAGTGACTGCGATAGTGCAGAAAAAAGGGAAGCACTCATTTAAGCTCTGAGAGCATCTTACACTGAGCACGAAGATGGAAAAATAAATTACTTCAAATTGGTGGTTTATTGCTTTACCAGTGACGGTAAAGTACTATACAATAATAGGTAAGGTCTCCAAGAGTCCTTTAGATTCGTATATCTGGAGTATTATAGCAAGCGGGTATCAAAATAGTCCATTCGAAGGGCGTTGGTGATTACAATCCAAGGGAGCCGAGAGTAAGACCCAAAGCGAGGCTGTTGAGCAAACCAGCGACATCGACAAGTCTGTAACGAATGACTATGAGCAACGCATTGAACGTTCAGTAAAAGACAGCACATACAAGTCAGCAACAAGAGTCAACACGCCAGACAGCAAAGTCTCGAGTCCGCTCAAAACCTGGTCGAGAGCAGTGTCGAGATTGGAAGCGCCGGGGATCACGCCGCCAAGGGCATCAACGACTGAACCAAGAGCGTCGGCGATGTCCTGCGTTACGACTTGACATCAGCTATGAAGTTCATGGAAATATGCACCGATACGTACAGTGACAATGTCAGCGGTGGTGGTGGCAATTTCATCTTCACTTTGACGGCGGGCCTTGCGGCTCGGAAGTTTCGAGGGAGGCCAACGAGGAGGATGCAGTGTTAAGAGAAGTGATCAGGTCATCGACGAGAGGAGCAACGTTCGCATTAGTAGCAGTTCCGGTTTGTCCGAGGGAGGCTAGAGCGAAAGGTGTTAAATAAAGCCTCACGAAGACGATATCTAGAAGAACTCACTGATCTGAGACAAGGTCGTGTTTGTAGAGCTCTGCAATGTGCTGAGAATGGTTGCGATGTCAGCAGTGTCCTGCCTCTTCTGTACCGCAACGTTGGAGGAGGGTGCAGAGGCGACGAAGCCAAAGGAGGCAACAAGGAAGGATACTGCGAAGAAGCGAGCAAAGAACATCGTCGGGATAAGTGAGACTTGGGTGGGTAGCTAGTAGTTCAGATAGGAAAGACTGGCTGTTGTCAATTACCAAGTCGATCCCAAAGCTTTTATACCGCTCAGCGTTGCGACTCCACCCTTGATATTTGCGACAACACATATCAACTTTTGGAGGATGTGCCAGTGCTTGCTGCGTGTTCTCCCATGGTCTCCGCAAGTACGCAAAGGAAAGGATCATAAATTCATTCCTAATACATCTATGCTCTCTAAAATTGAGCACAAAATATCATGAAACGCGAAAAAAATGAGATCTTACGGAAACGGTAGGCGTAGGATGCTTAAAGCAACCGTGTCATGACGAATATGAGCAGTAGAAGCTATATGAGATGATGATATATTCTTATGAGCGGTGTCTCCATTGAAATAGAAAGCCTGCTTACTCCACAGTTCGTTCTTTTATGTTTATTTCCCCGCATGGACGGGAAGTGTGCGATTGTAAGGTTGAACATCGTATTTTACTGTAACGATGATCTTGAAAATATAGTATAGTTGTCAGTGGAGTGAGAACAGAGTGAGAAACATAAACGCTACCGTTCGATTCCAAGACAGATACTTACAGATACTAGATTTAATCGTACATACTAGTATGCTAGAGCGACTCTGCCAGTGAAAACACAGTAGTGAACTTGTTGAGCGACTATGATTTTGTTCTGTTAGCATTTCAAAAGGACCGGCGTCAGTGACGTCAAATGCGACCGACCACAAGCCAGTCTACAGTCCTAAAATCCAGTTCCCCAACTCTGGTTCACGTTTTAAAACCTGCGAGTATATTGATCATACCCGGCAGGAATAACCACAAAAGTTGAAAAAAGTATGGAGCCCGGGAGAAGCTGAATTCTGTTCAGAAATATCCGGTTACGGTAGTACCTTACAGTAAGCACGCGGGATAACGCTGTTACCTAAAAAACTGTAGAGGCAGAGTTCAGGAAAACCGGCGCATGATTCTGGCCGATATTGAACGTTCAGAACAAGCATGTCCTACATAGGCATGGCCGCTGAATTCAATGGAATACAGTAGAACATAGATTTAAAGTTTTTCAACGGTAAGAGCTCGGTTGCAGGAGAGACCTGATGAGAGGATTGAGGAGCTGCGAGCGACTGAGAAAAAAGAACGACAAAGCTGGCACGGCCTCCACGTGCGTGCCAGTGGTCAAAGCTGAAAATCTGAACCTCTTTCGTAAACGAATTGATGAGTCATGTGCAATTTACTAGCATATGCAACAGCAAGAAGTAATACACCCTTTAGATACTGTCCACCTGGTACACAGACCATCTGAGCAAGCAGCGATAAACGCGAAAATCCGGAAGAAGGCTGGAATAACGATACAGGTTAAAGGCGTGCGAACACCTATAGCCCCTCCATTTATCTAATACCCCTCTTCAGTGCACGGGATCAATGGAGCATTTATTGGTAAATAAACTAATATTTTCAGAGGTGAGGATTCATTGCCAACTCATGCATATCTTGTACTGACTGCCAATCACATAGCCGACCAAGCCTCTGGTATCTTCTTTGGAACAATATGGATCACCAAGCCTGTCAATAAATCGACTTGACAACGCTACATGGAGCTATGCTTCAGAGGCGGAACTAATGGAGGGGCAGATTATTCAGACCTAATTAGAGGAGCAATAAACATATATTTGCGAGTACCAGGCTGCCAGAGAACATCTAGAATTGAGCTCACTTTATCTACTATTTAAGATGAATGTTTATGTCGCACTGTTCGCGACTCTTCATCTACAAAGCTTCATTCAGCCTTCTAATATAGCGTCGAAGCTGAGAGCCTTCAGCGTATGCCACGATCAATAAAAACTGACTCTGAGCTATGGCGAGCTATTCGCAAAAGCTTCAAGTTACTCTAGGGAAGCGACCATTCAAGTGAAAATTCGAAGCTATACATACTTACGCACCCATGGTAGATTTTCGACAAAAATAGTACTCCTCTCGCGCTTCTTCACCACCTAGGCAAGCTCTGAATGCTGGTCATTGATATACATCTACACCTCTATCGATACATCTTGGAATGAATTACCAAACTTCTAGCGTTCCACGTCAGACCGGATTTCCTTTGCTTCTGCTCTTCATCTCGAGTCTCCGCTGTTCACCGTACTCACTCGCTTCAAGCTTTGCTTGTGATAGATTCTTGACTGCTTCGTTATGTCGATGCCTGATGTTTCCAGGTAACAAAACTAGCCCTGGAAACACACCAATAATTATGGACTGTAAACTTGCGTCAAATCAATTATAAGCAAGAGATATAGACAGCATACCACTATCCCGAAAGCTAGAATCATTTGATCTTTCCACCTATCATCTGCATTGCTATTCCAACTGTATCTCGGTTCGTACCCTCTCGCAGGATTTGGTCCACGATTTCGAAACTGGTTGTGTTTGTAGAATATATTCTTCCTTCTTGCAATTTCATCGGCATACTCGTCAAACATATGAGCATTCTTGAGACCAATTCTGCCCCCTTTCCGTAGGGAATCATAAGCCGCTGTGATAGCTTGAAATCGAGCATGTGCCGCCTCGGAAGACATCGAAGCCCCTACTTTATCCGGATGATAAATCCGCACAAGTTCATAGTCTGAGGTGGGGTCAGTAATAACTTCTCAAAGGCCATATGTTTAACTCACATCTCTCCTTGATTTGCTGCTGGTTACATCCATATGGGAGATGAAACACCTCATAAGGTGACGGGTTTGGGTGATTTGGAAAACGAAAAGAACCAGAACTAGGGCTGGAGGAGATGAAGCGCGCCTTGCTCCAAGCATGTCGGGTCGATGCAACTGGAAGAGCATACATTATGACCGTTTTAATTTAGACGCCCAACGATAACATAAGCCTGTCCTTGGATCACCTAATCGTTCGGCTGCGAAACACCGGCACTTTTCTTTTTCCGTAACCACCAGCTCGTTGCTCTTTTTTTTTTCTTCTTTTTTTCTCTCTCTTATCCTTAGACATGGTACGGCAATATTTACTTAAAATTAGTATTGTTTACTGACCATCTCCAGAGCTACAACAACTATGGCGGCGGCGGCGGCTATGGCGGAGGAGGAGGAGGAGGCGGCGGCTGGGGAGATGACCGTATGGGCAATTTGGGTGGTGGTCTTCGTTCAGTTGACTGGAGCCATACAAAACTCGAGCACTTCGAAAAAAACTTCTACGTTGAAGATAAAAGAGTGTCAGCCAGAAGTGACCGGGAAATCGAGCAGTTCAGGCGAGAAAAAGAAATTTCCGCAAGTATTTTTTTTTCTTTTTCATTGCTTTAGCTGACGATCTACCTCTAGATCCAAGGTCGCAATGTTCCAAGGCCGGTCACATCGTTCGACGAAGTTGGATTCCCGGAATATCTCATGAAAACCATCCGAGCACAAGGCTTCCCTGCACCGACTGCCATTCAATGCCAGGCTTGGCCCATGGCCCTCTCTGGAAAGGACGTTATTGCCGTTGCTCAGGTAAAGGTCTTCATAAACCCTCACTGTAATAGTTCTCATCGCTCTTTCAGACCGGTAGTGGAAAGACCATTTCGTTCGCTCTTCCCGCCATGCTGCACATCAATGCGTGAGTTGTGCATGTTCTGTTCCGTATGTGATATGTCACTAATTTACTTTTTTAATTTAGTCAACCCCTCCTTGCTCCCGGTGATGGCCCCATTGCCTTAGTTCTAGCTCCTACTCGTGAACTTGCTGTCCAAATTCAACAAGAGTGCACTAAATTCGGGTATGGTATATATACACTATTTAAGTCCTTTCTAATCTTTCCACAGCAACAACTCACGTATTCGCAACACGGCAATTTACGGAGGAGCGCCTAAAGGCCCTCAAATTCGTGATCTTCAGCGCGGCGTAGAAATTGTTATTGCTACTCCTGGTCGTCTCATAGATATGCTTGAAACCAACAAGACCAATTTGCGTCGGGTAACCTACCTCGTGATGGACGAGGCGGACCGTATGCTTGACATGGGTTTTGAGCCTCAAATTAGAAAAATCGGTTAGTTTTGTAAGGTTGTACATGATCATCACGCTGACAGATTTGCAAAACAGTCTCTCAAATTAGACCGGATAGACAGACTCTGATGTTCAGTGCCACTTGGCCCAAGGACGTGCAAAAGTTGGCTAGCGTAAGCCAACAACTTTTCCTTCCCATGCGAAGTACTCAATCTTTGTTTTAGGACTTCCTTACAGATATGATCCAGTGTAATATCGGTTCCATGGAGCTTACTGCCAACCATAACATCACACAGGTGCGCTCTTGCCTATTTTCTCATTTTCTAGATCTAACGACATGACTCCAGAATATCGAAGTTTGCAGTGACTTCGAGAAGCGAACCAAGATGATCAACCACTTGGAGAAAATCAGCGCTGAGAATGCCAAGGTCCTCATTTTCGTTGCCACTAAAAGAGTGGCGGACGACATCACGAAGTATCTGCGGCAAGATGGATGGCCCGCCCTCGCTATTCATGGTGATAAGGAGCAGTGAGTGTCTTGTCGGCCAGTTCTCTGTTCCTCTTTTGATTATCCATTTTGCAGACGTGAACGTGATTGGGTTCTTGGCGAGTTCAAAGCGGGTCGCTCACCGATTCTAATTGCCACAGACGTAGCATCTCGTGGGCTTGGTACGTTTCTATTGTTTATCTTGCAAGCGCTGCAGCTTCCTGTGCTGGGTCATTATGTGACCGTCGGGTTTTCTTGACGTACCACAGCACTTTCTCTCAATGTTTCTGGTGTCAATTTCAACATCTCAGGGTACGTATCCGAAGCAAGAACGGGTGATAATGGACCGGATCTTGAGAACAAGATAGCAATCCATCCCTCTAACCACCCCACCATGTACTCTCGACGCTTCTTTGTAGCGTTATTGGGTTCAACCAAGCGAACATTTTTTTGCGTTCTTTCCTTGGTTTGGTACGGTTACGGACTCTGGTTTTGTCATGCCTTCTCTCATTCAACATCCGCGTGCAACGTCTTCCTGTTTCTGTCTTCCGGACTCGGCCGCCTCAGTCAATCACGGTGCGGTTGAGACATCCCTGGGACTCGTTATGACACTGGTTGAGATCCTTTTCATCTCTGCGAAGCGCTTGTATCTTTCTCTTTTCGAGGCTTTTTATTGACCCCTATGTGCTCTTCTATGTCATTCTTGATCGCCTCGCCTTGCTTCTATCGTGTGTGGTCTGCTTTCTTGCATCACAATCTTGTTGGCTGTCACTTTCTTCAGACGTTAAGGATGTAGGATATGTCATCGTGAGTGTTTGATCATGTTTTTCCTCGTTACTGCTGCTCATTGCATTCCCTTAGAATTACGATTTCCCAAACAACTGTGAAGACTATATTCATCGTATTGGACGAACTGGACGAGCTGGCTTGAAGGGAACCTCCTACACCTACTTTACGACCGATAATGCCAAGCAAGCTCGCGAACTAGTCGCCATCTTAAAGGAAGCCAAAGCGACGGTACCTCCTCAACTGGAAGAGATGACGATGTTTGGCGGTGGTGGCGGGCGTAGTAAGTTCCTTCTAATATATTCACCCAAATTCTAGCTGACCCAAACTCTAGGTCGTTATGGCGGTGGTGGTGGAGGAGGCCGTGGACGAGGGGGCCGTGGAGGCGGCGGTGGCGGCGGTGGCGGGCGCTGGCAAGGTGGGGGCGGAGACAGCGGATACGGGAATCGAGGAAACGAGCGCTGGTAGAAGGGCCGATAATATTTTTTTGGGACAGCTGCGCATTTAATTCTATCACAGCCGATGGTATTTGTTTTGCAGCACACGCGCTCATTGACCTGTTTGTTATACTCTTCTACGTGCATGCCTAGAGTTGTAGCTTTACTTATAGTCTTTGGATGCCCTTAGAGCTCCTAGTTAATCCTTTATATCGATTCGCATTATTACTTGATTGTGTTGTGTTTTTACTTGACTGCAATGTTATGTGGTCGGTTTCTTGTCGTTTCTTGAATATCACGCTTAAGCGCTAGCCGTCCTCCGCTTCCGCACTTCATCGTATCTGAAAGCATAGCTAGATACTGCCATCGGCTTCCGGTGGGCAACGCTCTTATGGCTACATCAGGTCGTTCTCTTTTGCCAGCCCCGAGGAGGATGGCTTTCTTGAATATCCATCTCAGCTGGCACCCGCGATTCGTTCGCGATGGTGGCCACATAAAGAAGTCGACACTATCGAAAGGCGCGTTTGCAGCTCGAATACAGACGTGGGGTTCCTTTTGACCCATTGAAATAGTGATTTTTTTGGTGGTGGTACCAAACATACTTAGATTTGAAGTAACTTGACTCGTCGCACATCCAGAGTAAATTTCATGTACTAAACCAGTGGGTATTACAATCGGATATAGAAAAAAGTCATCAATCGATGAAATTATGATCTATTCTACTAGCCTCATTTGTGAAGTTGAATCTCGATATGCTAGTAAAGAAGTTGAATTTATGAGTCTGCCCTGAGGTGGTTACTTATAAGTAACATAGTCTCCTGTAGGCAAATTCGAATATACACCGACGATCCGTTGAGTAAGATGTCGCTATTACCTGCCACTGGTGGTTAACATAAACTAACTATGTACAGTATTGTCCGCCATTAAATTCTAAGCTGCACTGTTACCAAAAAAAACCGAGTGCCCACAAGGGGGCCGAGGGAAAGGATACTATATGTCACATAGTGCATCATTTTTTTCCGAGAACGCCATCTGCCTTCAACTGGTTGACTCGTGCACTGAAAACATTGTAATCCATAGAAGCAGGAGGTATACGACCATGGTCTGAAGGCATTTGTAGATGAAAGGGTTTAGGAGTGTCCTTCAACCAAACCTTTGGTCGTTTCCATATCACCCAGTCATCTGGAGGCTTTGAGCGCTGCAGAAGCCACTCGGAACCTTTGAGATCTCTTCTCGAAAAGTCTGCTGATTGAGAGGAAGAGGAAACATCCAGAACCGGAAGATCGTCAAAGTTGACATTGCACTTTGCAACTGGTTCCAAGCTCGTGAGACCCATATTCTGGATATGATGTGGGATGTAAGGCCGATAAACTGATTGTTGGGATTTATGATCATTGGATGACTGAGATGCAGGAGGGAGTGAAGAACGAGAAAAATGCTCTGCATGTGATGACTTGGATGAAGAAGATCCTTGATCAGAGCAATGAGGTGCCATAATGATTAGCGGGTAAAGATGTGTGTTTGGTAGTGCAGGTGGATCTGGCAGAGGATATGATTGAGAGTAAGACAGCCACCATGATGGAAGCAATTGACCCTCCTGATGCAGTCGTGATAATGAACCACTGTGACATTCAGGATGAGCATAGTCCATATGATCAGCCAAGAGCATTTCACTCATAAAAGGCTGGATACCCTCACACTTCCGAAAAGGACATGGGAGGGGGATTTTGGGCATGTGCACTTGAATAATATGCTGTTCCAAGCTCTGGCGAGACTCATGAATATGACTGCATTGAAATGGACAAAGAAATTCTTTTTGCAGAGGAGAGTCAGAAGCCTAAGAAGAAGCAAAAGTGTAACACTGTCAATAAGAATGTGGAGAAAAATTTGCCTGATTGTAACTTGCCTGTTGAATGTATTGAGTTTTCTTTGTAACAACCAAGCAGTGTTGTCGGATGACATGCTAGAGAAAATTAAATTAGAATCATGTGAATAAGTATATGAGGAAAAAATGGTCAAGCAAAAAAAATCCCTTCTCTGGACAGCACCACACTGCCAATTTGCAGTTAGTGCAAAACATACGCCACCTAAGCCAATAATATAGGAGCACATTTACATTCAACATCGACCATGGTTCAAACATGTCAAGAAATTACAGTTTGAGCTTCATTTCAACTAGGTTTTTTGAAACAGCTGCATATTAGTCTTGTATTGGCTTATGAAGCACTTTATTTTCCAGGTGAATAGATCCAGAAAGGCAATTCCAAGTCGCAGGTTCATAGTCAACTGAGCAAATACGTACTTGCAAGTTGCCCAGTCCCAAGTTACAACAATATGGACTCACCAATTTATATGCTTCCCAGCAGGCAAGTATAGCATTACAAGGTTCAGGGGTTACAATTTGACAATTAATTCCTTCTGGTGTCCACATAGTCTTCTTTGCCAGATCAATTATTGAACTGGTTGTGAAGGTGTTTGCCTGTGACATGATACTGCTTGAGCAGGAGCGAGCACTGATATTCCCTTCGGAATCAGTGTTATTTGCGCCTGTCCGATCGGATCTTTTCAAAGGAGGAGAATGTTGGAGTGGCTTCGTCAAAGTTTGGTAATGAACCAAGTTCGCGCGCGCTAAAGGTGATGCATGATTATGTACACATTCGGAGTTTGAACTTCGACTCGTGAACGCGTGAACTTTGATTTTTCCGGTCAAGCATATAGTAGGCCAACAGAGTAGCCATTCAAACCAAGTCCTTCCTACATACGTGCTTGCCCGCATCTACCATCCTCCATGTCTTCGAGGTAAGAGTTAACATACATGCAAATGACAACGATACAATTTCAGAGGCTACAACACACAGCAGAAGAAGCGAGAATTTAGATAGCTAGCCCGAGCATATAGTAAGATGAAAAGAAAAATTTGCATATGACAAGTGCACTACTACTAGAAATATTGCATAAGATCAAGAGAAATAAACAGCTGTGAAACCAAAGAGACAGTGAAACTCGCCGTCATGTAACCTCCAGCACGCTAGTCTCAAGGAGACGAAACATGGTTGGATCTTTAGAGTCCTCCGACCATGCAACAACCTCCCTCCAATTCGCAGCATTGGCCTCCTTCTCACCGGCACCGGCGAAAATCCCAACTTCATCGTCGTTCAGACCTCTAAAGATAAGGAACAATCGCGTGAATACACATGGGTCAGACGTGACAGCGATATCCACGGCAGCAGCAATTTTGCTTGGACTCATAAATCGATAAGCGATATTCTTGTGTGCGGAGAAGGCCGCGATGTTGTTGCTGATAAAATATGTCAGGTAAAGACGTTTTCAATGGAGAAATGACGAACTTGATGAAGTTGGTTCTGGCGTATAAAGACATACCCAACTGGTCAAGCACGTTGATAAGGTGCGGTATGAAATCGCGGAATGACATCGCATAGCCATTCCGTGGACCGATAACGTCGTCGGGTTCGAGCATACCAGCTTCTGGTCTGTAATTGGTAGCATTAGTAATGAGCAGAGATACTACCTGTGAATGAACCCACATCGCTTCGTAGTACAAGGCAGTAGAGACAATCTCACTGTCAAAATGCTCCAGAGCACCCCCAGGATGAACCCGGAGGAAGTACTTGACCTTGTTATCGCCCAAGCTCTCAGCAGGGGGCCAAGTAGTCCCCAGCTTCCAATACGGCGAGAACATCAGTGTCACATCACAATATGTCATTTCTGGAGCTAGGATGCTTAAATTGCATCTTGCGGTCGTTGGTTTGGCGGCCACAGCAAGTTTGGTCATGACGCGAGAGTCGAACATGAAATCGGGAGAGTAGTCTTGTTGGTTCGTTAGTCGTGTGCCGCTGAATTCCATCCTATGGTCGTCGCCGTTATGAACGATATCAAGCTTGCCCCAGAACATGCCATCCACAGTGGTACCATCTTCCATTCGAGCCATGTCGAGCTCGTCGGATGTAACGGTAGTGTCCAGTGCTACATGTTGACCAGGTACAAGCTCCAAGTTGAAGGTCGCGGGCATTTCGAGGACGGGTGGTGGTCTGAAAATAATATGCTTTAGTATCGTGCTGGAGGGCGAAGAATATGATGTACACACGGAGGAGGTCTGCAAGAAGTCAGAAATGAAATATATAGGACGAAAGACAGAACTTACGGAGGCTCGTCTGGAGGAGGGGGGGCATCGCTGACAATCTCAACACGGAGACCTTGAGCACCCATGGCCGCTATTTGGAACGAATCCTCGCTGGTGAGCTGGAAAATTATCAGTATACATACCCTGCTGAGGGACAATACTCACATAGATGTAGGGACCCGCTACCAAACGCTTTTGCAACATCAATACATCGTCCGATGCGCTCGATAGCAAAATAATAATACACACAGCGGCATGGATAGAAGCATATTCGACTGGTACCCGTAGACTGAAGACAGCATCTGGTGGAGGCCGGGCCCAATCCCTGGCAGCCTGTTCGAGTTCCTAAGGACGGAGGTGAACATACAGTCAGGAGGTAATCGGGTAAAACTTGCTCACAGCGAAGGAATTTGGAAGCTAAAAAGTTGTCAGAATGGTACATGCCCAGAGAAAAGGAATAAACGCACGGTCCGAATAGTCTCCATATCGCCAAAGGCGATAGTCAGTAAACGTGTCCTCTGCAGAGCCATATGGGCCTTCTCGCGCAGGTCAGGCTCCTTGTTTTTGGGTTTGAATTTATTCCAGAAGGAATTAGAGGGAAGGCTGGCGTTGGAACCTCTGGATTGTAAGGCGAGCATTTTTAGGCACAAGTTAAGATTCAAAACGAGGGCTTACGCTGGTGATAGAAGCATATTTGTGCGTGAAGATTATAATTAAAAGGTGTCTAAGGCTGTTAGGGAGCAAGAGTCATATTCCTTGAAATGGACGAATGCTAGCAAATTTGATGATGACCAGCAGGACTACACGAGGCAACGTCTATCGGAAACAATCAGTTTAAACCAGATCCAAGCCGATAACGCCCACGAAAAGGAGAATATCGCGAACATTCGATACCTACAGTCTCGCTAGCACTTTCCACAGGCAAAAACGTCCAGGTGATAGTTCGAGCTGAAGAAAGACGGACGACGGTCCGATCGGCGATCGCGTTAGATGCACGTGCTAGCGCCGGTACTGGGCGCCTACTTACATCTTGCTTCCGCCCGTTTTCATCCAGGCGCGAATTTTCATTCGTCCATATCTGGTACGCGATTTAACTCTCTTTGGTGCATATTTAACAATTAATCTGGCAGCCATAGAAAATATGCTGCGTCTACTGGGCAGTCCCGCGCTCCGGTCTGTTTCTCAGCCACGCAGAAGCTTTGTATCTGCTGTACTTTTATCTCGGAACTGGGATAAACTCACCGTGTCCGACCTGAAAAACGAAGCTCGATCTCTCGGTCTATCACCGTAAGTATATTTCGCCCATCTCCTCAAATTATGTCCAACTTTTCTCAAGGTCAGGGAATAAACGTGCCCTTATATCTCGCATACAAGAGCACGAAAAATCTCTTTCCTCTGTCGCAATTTCGTCGACAACAAAAGTCAGCAATCCTCCGGAAATACAGCCAGTGGGAGGAAAAGAGGGTGAAACACCAGGAATACCGTTGACGTCTCAAGCAGCAGCACCTAAGCCTTCATTTCTCAGCGTTGCACTACCAGACCTGAATTATGATGATCCTGAGCCAGCAGTGCAGATTGTGAGTATATACCCCGATTACCCCAACCGAATCTAACCTTTTTCATTAGCCATATACATTTGATAACTTGGTATTATCTACACCAGCAGTCGAATCCGAACCAGAGCCGGCTATGCCAAAGATGGTTGTAATTGGCGGTGAAGAAACGTATGGCGGCGCGAGTCCAACCCACAATCTTCACGATGACACGATATCTGCGGAAGAATCTACTACTACCACGTCTACTGTTCAGCGCGGAAAGGGCGCAATCTGGGATGATATGGCCGAGGATATGGGCATACCGCATATTAGAGATCTGAAGAAAGTGTATTTTAAGATATTTGCATGATGTTTGGCTTTGAACAGTCAAGGTACTTTGAAGGTACTTATAGAAAGTAGTAACATACAAATAGAAAATAAGTGTGATGCGGATGCGTGAATTTTATGCTTTCTCCGATACGTCCATCATCACGGTGCCTTCGTCACTCAATTCGACTCGTCCATGCCTCCGTTCCAACTCAAAGGCATCTGGTTGGTCCTCCAGATCCGATATCCCATTTACGGCCTGTAATCTATGATGACGTGCCTGCACCTACACCTCCGACTATCCTCTATCATCCATATTCTCTGCGGGAATTCGATCCCGAGCCTGCCCGGAACGTGAATGCGTACGAGATGCAATGGAAACTGCAAAGGCAGCAAATAGATGACATGAGTCAAAATTTTTGGCTAGACGTGCGTTCCAGTGGCCTATTTCTCTACGGTTCTCTGAACCCTGCTCTTGATAGAGTAATGCTCGCTTTGAAGCCGCAAAGGAAGCAGTTCTGGCCAGTCTTCCTGCTTCAGCTACCCCTTTTGACAAGGAGAATGCTTTATCAGAGTTTTACAAGCAATGGCTCTTGCAGGAGAGCGAACGGGTGGATGAATACGCGAGGCTTTGGCGCGCTCGAAATTGGGCCAACATAGTCCTGGCTGCTCGAGTCGAATATTCAAAGTTCCCTTCTCGGATAGCAGCGCTTTTCAAGTCTACCGAAAGCATTATCATAGCGTTGGAGTATACACACTGCACTAGTTACTACAAAATAATATGTACGAGATGGTACCCGTCGATTTTTGGTTCCTCATCCCCGACCTTGTGATAGCTCCAATTCAGCGAGCTCCCTCACTCGAGGATACGATTCATCGAATTCAAACTCCCCAAGCTTGTCACATTCGATGTTGTAGTCTTCCTGTATCCTTTCGACCTGGTCTTGAGGTATACCCGGCCACCGCGACGCAATCTCCTCTATAGTGGGTACAATCAACGCAACATCGGGATCAGTATCGAATCCATCTGGTTCATCCTGTTCATCCTGTGATAGGACGTCCAAGAGAGTGATATACAGCGCGGTTTCTCGAAACCTTTGACCGAGTTCTGCATCACCAACTCCTGATGTTTTTTGAATTGCCTTCCAGCTGGTAGCATTCATCAGTAACCGAAAATTATCGCATCCGATAAACAACATACTCGTCATGAAGGTATATTCGCCGCCATACCGTTCTGAAGGCAGAGTGCTTGCGGGCCTCGGGCAGCTGTTGATTATTGAGCATTCCCTGCGTACAGATGAATTCAAAACAAATAAACTTACATTACACCTCGCAAGAAGATGAAGCGCAGTAGCGTAGTCTCCAATGGTATCGAGATTGTCTTTCAAAGTCAAGACATCCACTGTATCTTCGATCGACAATGCTTTGCCTTGAAGCAAGTCTTTCACCAGATTTTTGAAAATCTGTCGGCAGAGGATTAGGGGAAGCATGTTAAACGGAGAAGGCTATTCACATACATGAGTAAGCTCCCTTTTTTCAAGCATTAGAGAGGCTTTCTCTTTTATTATTGTATCGACTTGTGCATCAAGTGATCGTCTTCCGCGTATATTAGCGACGACGGCGTTGAACTCTTCTAATAAAGCTTCATGCACGCCGACAACATCGAGAGCATCATGGAAAGCTAAACACAGCATGAATGGATCGTTTTGACAAAAGACAAACGAAAACGCATACCATCGTGGAGACCACTATCTGCTGGTCCATCAGCTTGTCGTAAATGGGAGAGATTAGCTAGCTTTCCGATGCTAAGCGCAAGCTATTGCCAGTTCAGTACCAGGAGACTCGAGCTAGCAGAAAAATGGACTTGCATGTTTGACTTCCAGGCTTACCGCCTGTTGCGATTCGATGAGTAGAGCTCTCGCTGCTTCTTCATGGCGCTTCTTGCCCAAGTCATGAATCCAGGATATAGACGGTGTGGGGTTCTTGTCGAAGAAGCTATCCATATAGACACTATAGGCCTCGTCTTGAGAAAACATTGTCCGCACTTCTCCTATATCCATAATACATCAAACACGCACTCAGAAAAGTCGAGAGGAAAGTATTCACCATGCTGAATATACCATCGGTATAATTCGGTTGTGAACTGCTCTTTGAAACGTTCGATATAACCTTTGATCCTATCGAAATTGGGATTTTCCTCGGGTGGATAGATGGTTTCCCTGTGGCATAAAGCAGCAAGGGTGCTGAAATCTTGATATTTTTCTGCCAGCGCAAAGGCAGCTTGGCCGTGACCGCTCCTTCCTGTGCAAGTAGATAAATCAACAACAAAAAAACACGTATAGGTAGAACGGCCATACGTAGGGTTTCCAAAACTTCAGGTCGGAGCATATCAAACCTTCCTTGAAGCTCGTGAAGCTCACGCTCGACGCCAGGAGCTTCAGCTCCTGCATCACTGCAATTTTTGAATCGTGAGCAACGAATACGGCATCAAGAATTGAACCACCAACATAGCAAGTCTTTCTAACCGCTGTGAAATACAAGCAAACAACACCTCAGCTAGCTCAGGTAGCTGATTATGTGATTCAGAACCCCTTGCAGCTCTGTTGGCAGCTGCAGGAGAATCGGCTATCCTTGTTGTAGTGTCGAACAATGCCAATAAGCCGTCGATGATGGAGGAAGTGCTCGTCCAAGGATCAATCATAGGAAGGTCAATGCCGTAGGTAATAATATTTTGCTCTCGATGTCTGAAAGCAGCCGTCAAAACAGTCTACCAAGGTCATTGATTAGTGTTTATCGTAATTTCAAGAAGAAAAAAAAAAAAGTCCGCACCAAAAGCACGCGATTTGCTTCAGGCAACAAATCCCCAATATTTCGACCGGTTTGTTGAGCAGCGTTCAAAGCAACGTTGGGTATTCGTTCCATGAGAACTCCTAGATCTTTTACATGAAGCTTGAAGAATGCACGCATAAAATCTTCATGATAACCGCCTCCGGATTCATCCATATACGCAAAAACGGCGTCATTGAGCACACTGTGCGTCGGGCCTGTGCTTTAGAGTCGTTCGATGTTAGTGTTTGACAAAAGCTAGAGTATCGAAACGTACGCAAGCAGCTCATTATGGATAACCCACAAGTCATATGCAGCGTCCAATTTTTCTGCGTCAGTGGTAAGACGTTGTCGACAGCGTTGAGACATCTAGTTGACAGATGAGTCCGGTTCAACATCCACTAATAGGGTAATGTTCACCTTGATCAAGACCGTATTTTCATTAATGAATTGAATAAGCCAAGCGAGACGATCTTTCCGAATTTTGAGTTGTGAGCTTAAATCCCGGCTACCCCGAACAAGCTCTGGATCTAGAGCAATATTTGAGAGACAGGTATATAGAATGGAGGAGAAGAAGCTCACCAGATTCGAGAATAGCTTGACTGAGCTGTTCCGCCGCTTGCATAAGACTTTCTTCGTCGACTTCAGGCGGGAAACTAAAGTGCAATGGATTCTATATACTGATAAATCACGACACATTGCAATCGCAAAACGTGCAGCTCACATTAGGAAGAGACCCGTAGAGGATGGCTTGGGTCATAATCGACTTGATCAAGTGTGCTCTTCCGCTCCTGTGGTTGAATGTCAGTTCACGGGTGCTAGACAAGTTATATAAAAACCGCTTACTCGGGATCGAATGTCAGCACGTTATCGACGTCAATGTTCACCTTCATCATCGTCGCTGCAGTCAGAACCAGCACCACGCTGTCGCTCTGCATGATCCCTATGCCCAATGTGCGGTCTGTGGCCGATTTGAGCTCGAGTCGCTCCTGATAATCCGATTCTGCAAGAACAAGAGATGTCAGATAGATATAAAAACGCGTGCCGGATGCATCTAACCTCTCGCACATAGCGCCACCGCATCCCCAAATTGAATACTAACAAGTAGCCCTTCAGGAAGGAATTGTAGTCGAGGGTGCATGGGAGCTCCCGAGGACGAAGTCTAAACATGAATTAATGAATAAACAAAATAAACGAAAGATATCAAACTCACACTTTGATACGGCACACTTTTGATTGCGTCCACTTTGAACGAGTCACCCGAAGGAGACAACTGCACTAGCGCGTAAATACGTCTTATACCAGTTGCATCCATGGCCATCATATCAACTTCCTCCAAACCTGCATACGACACCAGAACGACAATTTTGTTCAGACTACAAAGCAATGTGTTAGAAAACGGTAACAGCAGCTTTCATATCGTACCTGTCAACAGCAAGATCCACCAGCTCCAGGTCCATTTTGGCATCATCACTTTCTACAGCATCGCCAAACATTCTTCGTATGGCAGCTCGAACAACATCTGCGATATCTTCGTCTTGGAGAACTTCTTCCCAACCCTCCAACCTCATATCCCACCTTTGCACCCTCGAATTGATCAAAACCCAAACTTCTCGGCCTCCCTCGATGGTTTTGGCTCCGAGGGCGATAGCGCTGATGTTTCCCGGTTCTGAGACGATTGGCGCCGTGGTCGAAGAAGATGATGAAAAGAAGGGTATGAGTCTGGATAGTGAGAGTGATGACGAGGGTTTTGAGAAAGGATGCGATGTTAGGTGGTATTTTCCACCAGTGGCGGTCAGAATGAGCTTGTAGAGGCTTCCAGACGCGGTAGAGACGACGTAAATCTGGGTCTGTAATGCAAGCAATTAGCTATGAAGCCGAATAATACTGAACCAACATACGTCTACGCGCTTCAGTTCAGTGACAATATCTTCAGACGCAAGCCCCAGGTCAGTGGTAGAATACCGATCACCACCGGCGAGACCTATCCCAACGCTGTCCCAGAACCTGACTTCGCCGGCAGTTGAGATGAGAATGAGACCAGGCTCTCGACCGGAACCCCATGGAACCAGACTATGAAAAGGTGGAGTAGTTTGGTTGTAATCGTACGGACAAGTGAAGATGTAGCATGTAGGGATGCCTTTGACTGCCTGATTCTCTGGTTAGATGAATCTAAAGTCGGTAAAAGCAGAACGAACCAGAGCATGTTGCCAGACAAAACAAGTCTTCATAGAAGCAACCAACGCGAATCCGGTCAAAGTATCAATCTCCCCAGAATATGCATCGCGATAAAAGTCTGTGCAAAGAGCCAAAGTCAAATTGTAGCCTACCTGTGGGCAAAGAGTTACTCACCAGCATTCCTTAGAATTTGAGACACTTCAAGAGGCAAGTTTGCATAGAATGAAACTGTCAACTGGTCCGATTTTGCGAAAATAGGCTCTATTCCAGATTTTGCATGGCTTCTCTCTGAAGCAACAGAGCTTGCATCATCGAGGTCCATTAGAGATACTACTGAACCAGTGGTAGCATCGACATTTCGGTTTGGAGTGCTGAGACGAGAAGAAGTGTTGGCTACTCGAATCCGGCGTGGGGGAGAAGTTGGGTGAGGATTATTTCGAATACGAGCGGACGAGGTGGAGCGGGAGAAGGAGAAAAAGTAGCCATCGCGGTTCGAAGAGAAAACGAGCGCGTTGTTTGTCTTTATTTATTTCCTTTTTTCAATCATGAACAACGACCAGCAAAATTCTCAAGCGATGGGGGGCCACGGCGGAGGGATCCCTATGCAGGCACCAAGGCAGGATATGGAATACCTTTGTGCTGGTGCGTAATGTTTCCTCAATATTCAAGCAATGTTGATCTAAGAAAAATATCTGTAGATTGCGGCGCAAAGAATGAAATCAAAGCTCGAGAACCTATTCGATGCAGAGAATGTGGGCATCGTATCATGTACAAGAAGAGAACGAAAAGAAGTGAGTAATTTGTAGTTGGCTTTTTGGATGCTAGGTTGAACGTTCTCTAGTGGTCCAGTTTGAAGCTCGATAAAACAACGCTCATGTCTCATGCAGTCAGTCAGCTTGCACGACTCGTCTCATCTTCGCAGCGTATAGACGAGCAGTTACAACAAATCCATGTGATTGACAGAAAGAGACGGAATAAGGAAATACAATAAAAATAATAGCGATAATACACAATACCAAACTATTTCGCGCCAGCAGAGAATTCTAAACAAGTCGTCAGCGACTGAAACTTGAACAGCACAAAACGAGGCTTACTGGTAACCGACTTGGTTCCTCTGAGATAGCATGCTTGGCGAGTTCACCAGGGAGGATGAGACGAACACTGGTCTGGATCTCTCGTGAAGAGATAGTCGACTTCTTCGAGTACGTAGCGAGTTCTGTCACAATAATGGTTAGAATGATGATCTGGAGGAGAGAAAGACTCTTCAACGCACTAGATGCTTCAGTAGCAATACGTTCAAAGATATCGTTCACGAAAGAGTTGAGAATGGCCATGGCTTGTTGGAGATACCAGTATCAGGGTGTACCTGTCTGAGGACTGAGAGGCGACGACCGTCAGAGACAGCAATACAAACAAGCAGTAGCGGGACATACCTTTGTAGATGTAGGAGCTGTAGGTTTCCTTTCTGGCCTTCTTGCGCTTCTTCTTCTCGCCGTCAGGACCAGTGGCAGCTTTGCTTTTGCTCGCTGTCTTCTTGGCCGCCTTGGAGCCTTCGGTTTTAGCTGGAGCCTTTCCAGCGGTGGAAGCAGGTGCTTTAGAAGCAGTGGATGCAGGCTAAAGGGAGATGATTAGGAGGGAAGTCGTAAACTAGAGGCGAAATCCAAACAAACTTTGGGGGCCATTTCTACGATGTCTAAGAAACTGTATAAGTAAACGCGATGTAAGAGATTGAAGACATGCATACCAAGGTGGAGAGGGAGGAAGAGCTGGAGATGGTAGTGGTAATGGAAGAAGAGATGAGATGAGGAAAAACAACAGACACGCGACCTTAAGTACCCTGATATCAGCCTGGGAAACAAACGGCGCGCGCAAATTTGGCACGCGCGTAGCATGTGACTTTTCCGGCGCCTGTTATCTGACTCTGCTCAGTGCTCACTAATGGACCTGGATACAGAAGCCAAAGTTCTTGGGATTCCCACTAAATATTCTATATCTCCGACTACACTGACAATCACAACCGGTAATACTAGAAGCTTAACCAGTGTTTGCCCACTGAACAAAACTGCATCAGGAAGCAAGAAAAGCATAACGGTCCCTTTGCACAATGTCATCGCAGCCTCTTACCACCCAGAGTCCAAGTTGCTCAAAATTGCATACGTGATCAAGAAAAAGAAGAAAGGGCCTTTGGTACTAGTGCAACTAGACGGTCAGGTACAGGAAGCCAACGCCAACTCAGCGAGCAACTTGGCCAAGACGACGTTGGAGTGGGCATATAAAGGTATGGATTCAACCTTGCAGCTCACTGCTCAGTCTTTCATGCTTTACCCAGATATCAAACCAAACCGTCGACTGAAGATTTTGATCAATCCGCACGGCGGTGTCGTTCGTGTTGCACTCTCCATCTCTGGTTCGACTCCGTCTTGACTTGGCCTCGTAGGGAAAAGGAGTTGCTCTTTTCAACAAGCTAGTTGAGCCAGTACTTCGAGCTGCTGGGTGTACCCTCGACGTTGTTCGTGAGTCGTTCTTCTGCCAACTTGATATTCGAGTTGTCACATCTATTAGACACCAAAAAAACGGGAGATGCCTACGACATTGCGAAATCCCTTCCGCTAGATAAATTCGATGCACTGCTTTCAGTATCCGGAGACGGTCTGGTTCACGAAATTCTGAACGGGTTTGCAAACCATGAGCATCCTCGCAAGGCGCTCCGTATGCCCGTTACACCCATACCGACTGGATCTGGAAACGGGTTGTCACTCAATTTATTGGGACTTGAGGTATGTATTCTCATGCTGCAAGGCTAGTCGTTCGTAACAGCTATTTCAGGACGGATTCGATGTAGTTGCTGCGAGCCTAAACGCAATAAAAGGTATTTTTGACCTCCGTAATCCTAGTACCTGCTAATGTCCTCAATGCAGGGTCCCCCATGCACGTTGATGTCTTTTCCTTTACTCAGAACGGCAAACAGACGATCTCGTTCATGTCTCAAGCATTGGGTCTTATGGCTGATTTAGACGTGGGCACCGAGGATCTACGGTGGATGGGTGATTCTCGTTTTGTCTACGGTCTCCTCCGAGGACGTACGTGCTTTTTTCTTATCCGTGTCTACTCATCTTCAAGTGTTAACAGTGATCAAATTCAAACCTTGCGACGTGGAGTTGTCTTACAAAATCGTCGAGAAAGACAAGCGAAAGATGTTCGAGAATCTAAAGTTGAGAGACAAAACCGAGTCGGATGCTCGGCCAACTGAGCCTATTCAGGATGATAGCTCCACACTTCCCGAGCTAAAAATTTCGTTGGATGATCAAGAAGGATGGACTACTTTTCAAGAGCCTCTACTTTATCTCTATGCGGGGAAAGGACCGTATGTTGGACGGTAAGTATGTTCATCAGACATGAGGAGTTCATGTAATAATTCTGTCGCCGCTAGGGATTTTATGGCATTCCCTGTCTCCTTGCCTGATGATGGGCTAATAGACATCGTAGCTCAGTCCACTGTGAGTTGTGTCAATACCCCAGTGCGCGCCGTAACGCTCAACTTTGACAGACAAACTTTTCAAGGACTGATGTCCTTGCATCGTTCGGAGGCGCTCCGAGAGGTGAATTGTATTGGCACGATAGTGTACGTCTCTTCTCTCTATCTCTTTATCTCAGTGTTGCCATTTGAAAGCTTAATCTACGCCATACAGCTGCACTACCTCAAAGCAAACGCATATCGCATAAAACCTCTGTCCAAGAAGGGAAATCTGTCGATTGACGGTGAACTGTATCCTTTCGATCCTTTCCAAGTGGAGGTCCTTCCGGGACTTGCTACGTTACTCAGTTCGCATGGTTCTTATAATGCACCGTTTAGTGAACCTGCGAACAAGCGGTGATATAGAGGCTTTTGTTTTGTTTTGGGGAGATACCAATACTTAGATACCGATTTAATCTGACTCGATGTCACGACCGAAAGGTCCTTTTATATCAGCAACAGCAACAAGAAAGGTGTTAATTGATAGTGACGACTACGAACGCCTGGACACGGTCTATGTTGCCCATGCCCAGAAGTTTCAGAGATGAGGGTGTAGATTTCGTGCTGCCTATAGCCTCGTTTATACGGCCTGGGCGGACGCAAATTGGGAGTAGAACAGCATTCCTGCTCACCGTGTCTCAGATACTTGCGTCCCCGATGCTTATGGAGAGCTGCTGGAAGAGAAATAGGAGCGATATGAGCGGAGAGTTCAACCCAGGGGGTTTTGTAAATTCGTTCAAGACATGTTTGGGCCAGCTCCTGTCCAACGGTGAGGAGGGGTCGTGGTGAACCTGCCAAGAGAGTGCAGGGCGGGAGTGTTACAGCGATGTCTCTTTGATAAATTACTGCTCGTCTACTGTACTTTAATTGATCCGAGAGAGTTGCGAATTTGAAGTAGCTAGCTAATACAGTACTACTGTATGCGCCTCTAGCGCGCCGACTTGAGCCAAGAAGTACTCGGCAGCGGATAGGGATCGGGTCCGGAGATCTGATCTTACCACGGTCATTTTATGGGGGGACAAGATTGTCAGTACGGAATACTAGACCGTTAAACTTGGACGTTCCTTCATAAACGCGACTTGGCACTCAGCACCGCTCTTTTTTTCGTTCTCTCTGTCATGCGGTTCAATCCCGCTTTCTTTTCAGTCGTTCCTCTCTTATCCTTTCTCGTTTCTGCCTCGCCATACAGAGATGATCTCGTCGACTACAATCTCAACACCAATAAAGATGCTACAGATCCCACTCAGTATACGACGACCCGCCAAAATCTCACTTATACAGCCTCTCCAGAGAACTGGCGATCCTTGCCAGCATATACTATCCTTCTCGATAAGTTCGCAGATGGCGATCCTTCCAACAATGATTATTTTGGTACAATGTACGAATCCGATTGGCGTGAAACCCAGCTTCGTTTTGGCGGTGACCTCAAAGGTCTGGTCGCCCGTCTAGATTACCTGCAGGGAATGGGCATCAAAGTCATCTTTATTTCTGGTACTCCGTTCTTGAACATGTTGTGGCAGGCCGACAGTGAGTCCTTGTCTCTTTTCCTTTGCTCGCCTCGGTTGAAAACTGGGCTCGCAGGTTATTCTCCTCTTGATTTTACCGTGCTTGATCCTCACTGGGGTACTTGGGATGATTGGGTCGAAACTATCGCTGAAATTCACGCTCGCGGCATGTACCTTATGGCCGATTTCACCGTTGGTACCATGGGCGATCTTATTGGTTTCGAAGGGTACGTACGCGTCAAATCGCTCGGGAACCGTTTTGACTGACATTCCTCTCTTTAGTTACATGAATACCACCGCACCTTTCGATTTGAACGAATACAATGGCGTATGGAAGCACCCAAACTATATACCATGGAACTTTACCGAATACAAGGATTTTCAGGTCAATTTGCTTTGCTTTTTGCTTGACATTGCCCTTTCTCAAGGTTTTCACAGATTAGCAATGTTCGCAACGACTCATGCCAACCTCCCAAGTTTTGGCTCGATGACGGTACTATCGTCACTGTTGAAACCAATGGTTGCTTCGAATCCGATTTCGATCAGTATGGAGATATGGAGGCGTTTGGTGTACACCCGGACTGGCAGCGTCAGCTATCCAAGTTTGCTTCGGTGCAAGATCGTTTGCGAGAGTGGAAGCCTTCGGTGATGGATAAGCTCACTACCTTTTCCTGCCTCGCGATCACTGCACTTGACATTGACGCCATTCGTATCGACAAAGCTACCCAGGTCACGGTTGATGCTCTATCTGCTTGGGCCAGTTCCACTCGTGAATGCGCCAATAATCTAGGGAAAAAGAATTTCTATATTCCTGGTGAAGTAACGGGTGGAGATACCTTTGGGGCGTTGTACATGTAAGCTTTCATTCCGAGGTTGCAGATTATGCGCTAATGTCTTGATACTTACTAGCGGTCGTGGTCGTACACCTACTATGCTGCCTCCTGGCTTCCTCGCGGCGGCTAATGTCACTTCAAACATGTCAGAATATTTTCTTCGGGACGCTCCCCTGAACGCGCTTGATGGAGTCGCCTTCCATTATTCCATCTACCGATCGCTTACTCGTTTCCTTGGGATGGATGGTAATCTTCAAGTGGCATACGATGTCGATGTCAATTTTGTCACGGCGTGGAATCAGATTTTCGTTGCCAACGATTTCGTCAATGCGCAGACTGGTCTATTGGACCCAAGGCATATGTACGGCACGAGTAATTTTGATGTGTTCCGCTGGCCTAGTCTGGAGAACGGTACACAAAGGAGTGCGCTCGCGACCTTTATGACATCTCTGGTGATGCCCGGAATGGTTCTGGTGAGTTGTTGCAATGTCGGTCCGATCATGCGACTCTCCTTCTAACGATGATCATCACTGTTAGTATTTCTATGGCGAGGAACAGAATATCTATATGTATGATACTGGGGCAAGCAATTACCTTTATGGGTAAGGATCTTCGTCGTGTTCGGTCATCATTTGCTGAATTCTGATATCCAAATGCAGGCGTCAAGCCATGCCAGCAACTCAAGCTTGGAAGCGACATGGATGCTACAAGCTCGGTTCCACGCAGTATTTCAACATGCCTCTCAACAAGGCAGCTCTTGGATGCTACGATGACTGGAATGCGCTCGACCACTTTGATCCTACTATGGACTCCCGCCGCCTGTTCGGGCAGTTCAATCATCTTCGTACCGTCTACGGAGCACTTCAGGATGGGTTCAATCTCGTCCAACGAGGAAATTGGACATACTACATTGAACGCCCCGGTTCCAATGGCAGCGCTACGGAAATGGGTTTGTGGTCCATCTCCCGTTCTGCAATAAGCGGCGTCCAGACCCTTGGTGGAACTTATCAGGATCAAGTATGGCTGTTGTACTCGAATGAAAACGCTACGAAAACTTCGTCTTATGATTGCAAGGGCGATCTATGGATATCTTCACCTTTCACCTCTGGAACCACCGTCAGAAATCTATTCGCACCGTATGAGACGTATACACTTCAGGACTCCCTTTCGTCTTACAACAACGATAGTCAATCCCCATGGTTTGGTTGTTTGAACTCGATCACTATGGTTCCGTACGGATTCAAAGCCCTCGTTCCCGTGAGTCAGTGGACCGCGCCTCCTCCTGCACTCACCGCTTTCAATCCTGGTCACGATGCGCGCATCCTTGCCAAGCCGGGGGATGCAAACGCTACCACGGTGGATATCTCGCTCGAGTTCAATACGGAGATGGACTGTAACAGTGTCACGAACAGCATTTCGATGAACATGTCCAGCTCTATCTCTGTATCGACACCGTCTATCACCAATGTCAACTGCGGTGCTCTCACCAATGCCGCTACTGGCAACATCCAAGGTGTATCGCAGACGGTATGGGTTTGGAACGCGACATTGACCAACTTCCCGGATGGTATATTGACTCTGACTGTCAATAATCCATCCACTTCTCAAGGGAACAGTAGTACAGGGGTATGTTTACGTTCGTCTTCTAGTATTCTCCCGGCTTACCAAGTGTTATTTCTACAGTCGACAGACCATCTCTTGTTGAGGAAGGGTTCCTCTGGCAACGTTATGGTCTTCCCAGAAAACGACTATAATAATAGTGCTCTAACCAACTCGGATGGCAAATACTTGTTCACTCACACTGCTTACGGCGCTGATATGTTCCGTTACTCTTGGAACTACGGTCAAAACTGGACCAACTGGACTAACTGGGAGGATACTACTACCATCAATACTTCTTTGTTCGACGGTACGAATCAATTCTGGGATGGTAGCCATATCATAGTCCAATGTAGGCGCTTCACTTCTCTGCGGTATTGTTGTACTGACTTTGTTTCCAATTAGATTGGAGCCAGGCCGGTCTTTCCACCAGCGCGGTCGTCCATGCTGATCATGGATATTCTGGCTATCCCCGTCGAGTACCTCAATTCCTAGCCCGCGGTCCATTCAACCAATGGGGTTTCGACCAGGGTCTTCCAAATCTAATGACTCAGAATGAGGATGGTAAATGGGAGCTGGAAATAATGGCTAGCTGGCCGACATATGTTCAGTTGAATGGCAAGTGTTTAATTCTTATTTTAATCCAACACAAAACTTGACTCTGAATCCAGTATTCGGCTTTGATACCTATTACTACGGTGATACTGACGGTGATGGTGTACTCGACCGTCTACCGCCTAATACAGCGGCGCCGAATTATCTCAACATGTCTGCCCCGCCATCTCCTCATCTCGCTTGGTCTTTGATCGTTGACGATTCTACCATGACGTGGTCGTTATCTCCTCGAGGTCAATCCTCCGTTGGGGCTACAATGTACGCGCTCCTCCTCTCCATCCCTCTCATCACCGGTTCTCTCGCCGTTCTTCATCTTCATGTGGTCATTCTACGGCATCAAGCACAACCAGTACGGTGTAAAGGTTAAACCAACGCATACCAACTACTTCCCGATCTTCAGCGCCTTCTCGAACAAATCGCACGCCGACGTGAAAGATGGTAGTGCGCACGTAGTATCCGAGAAGCTATTTGGCCATAAACACAATAACGAAGTCATCGGTTGGCCCGAAGACAAGAACAAACGTAGAAAGGTATTGATTGCTACCTTGGAGTACGAGATCATCGACTGGAAGCTGAAAGTTAAGATTGGTGGTCTCGGTGTCATGTCGAGTTTGATGGGTAAAGCAATGACGGATGTCGATTTGGTCTGGGTTGTGCCCAAGGTTAAGGATTTGGAATATCCTGCTGCCGAGCCTGCAGAACCCATCGAAGTTATCATCTTTGGCGAGCCCTACTTGATCGAGGTTGAGACGCATGTTCTTGATAACATTACTTATGTTATCCTGGATAGTCCTGTCTTCCGTGCTCAGACCAAAGCAGATCCTTATCCTGCTCGTATGGATGATCTTAGCTCCGCCATCTTCTACTCCACCTGGAATCAAGCTATTGCAGCTACAGTTCGCCGTTTCCCTCTCGTCGATATCTACCACATTAACGACTATCATGGCGCCCTTGCACCCATCTACCTCCTTCCCAAAGTCCTTCCCGTCTGTCTGTCTCTCCACAATGCAGAGTTTCAAGGTCTCTGGCCTTTGCGTACCAAGGAGGAGATGAAGGAAGTCTGTTCGGCATTTAATATTAGCAAAGAACACTGCACGAAATATGTTCAATTCGGAAACACCTTCAATCTACTTCATGCGGCGGCTTCTTTCATTAGTGTCCATCAAAAGAGTATCGGCGTTGCTGGCGTATCCGACAAATACGGGAAGCGTAGTTGGGCTCGTTATCCTGCGCTATGGACGCTCAAACATGTTGACTCTTTGCCCAACCCCGATCCTAGTGACATTGCGGCATTGGACGAGAGGCCAATAGACACTCATGACGTTCAGATCGACCAAGTTTCTGAAGCTGCTCGCCCGGAAATGAAGCGCCAGGCGCAAGAATGGGCTGGAATCAAACAGGATCCGAATTCCGACTTGTTCGTGTTCGTTGGTCGTTGGTCAAAACAGAAGGGAGTTGATCTCATTGCTGATGTTTTGCCTTCCTTGTGAGCGTTCATCTCCTATGCTCCGTTTCGTGGTGCTAACCCTCCGTAGACTAGAGAAACGTCCCACTATTCAAGTCATTGCTGTTGGACCTGTCATCGATCTTTATGGTCGTTTTGCTGCTGAAAAACTTGCTCGGCTCATGGAGATCTACCCTGATCGTATTTTCTCCAAGCCCGAGTTCACTGCTCTCCCTCCTTACCTGTTTAGCGGGGCCGATTTCGCCTTGATCCCTTCCCGTGATGAACCTTTCGGTCTAGTTGCAGTTGAGTTTGGTAGAAAGGGTGCTCTCGGAGTCGGTAGTCGTCTAGGTGGTCTTGGTTTAATGCCTGGTTGGGTAAGTACTACCCATTGTTTACTACCCATTTTTTTTGCTGATTCGTTTTTCGCAGTGGTTCCCTGTCGAGTCCAGTTCGACTGCCCACATGTTATCTCAATTGACAAAGACTATCAAGTTGGCGCTCAAGTCGACAGAGGAAGAACGTGCTATCCTCCGAGCTCGGTCAGCTATCCAACGTTTCCCGGTGGTCGAATGGCGTCAACGTACAGAGGATTTCCATAAGCGGAGCATCGCTGCTAGCAGAGGTATGGCTGGAGAAAACGCTTGGAGAGAGTCGGATTGCACAAATGAGGGTGTTCGTCCTATGGCGGATACTGACGACTGGGACCCTATCAACCAGTCATATCCTGCTCAGCCCGAATGGGACAACAGTCAAATAGGTAGTCCTGTCATGAACACTCCTGGATCGCCTGAACAATGGAGCCAGAAGACGCTTACGCCGGGCGGTGGTCCTTCCTTCCTCCAACCTGACGGTTTCAGAAACTCTTTTGCTAGTTCAGACAACGGAGACGTCGACTACTTTGCTTCACAGCAAGGCACTGAGAATGGACCGGTTTACGGCGACTTTTTGGAGAAAGCCAACCGTATCATAGCGCGAGATCAGCGACACGCTCCGGATCCGTTCATAGACGGTCTCACTCCAAACCGTCCCTTTGGAGCCCATTCACGAATATCCTCGGTTGAGTCTATATCATCTATTGTGGACGAAAAATCGAATTCTCCTCTAAATAAAGCCATCGCTTCCGTGAGTGGCAGCCTTCTTTATTTTTTTAAACCCTTTTTGACGCTTGTATAGTTCACCGACTCTGATGGTGGAGTAGCGGCTGATTACATTCAAAAGTTGCAAGCCCTCAACGCCAAAAATTCTGAGCACGAGCTTTCCATTGAAAAATATCTCACCAAGAGCGAGGAGGCGTTCTTCGGCAAAGTCAGGAAGGACAAGCTATCAAGTGCAGCAAGTATTCGCTCGTCTCAGCGGGACTCTATGTGGGGAACTCCTACCCCTTCCATATATTCTCTCCCTGGATGTAGGTTTCACATTGCTCGCGTTCTAAAACTGTGATCTGACGTTTTTTTATAGCGCCCAACATGCAGTCAGTCTTCTCTCCTTCGGACTATGATGGCCCATTACACAACGAAGGACCTCCACCCGAATCCGTACCTATGACTGGCTTACAAATCGCTCTTGCCCGGGAGATCAAAGGATGGCCGTTATACACTATCATTATTGCGCTTGGACAGGTCAGTTCTTTCCCTGAATGATACCATGAATAGGACCTAAAGTAGATCCTAGATGTTGAGTGCAACCAGTTTCCAAATTACACTTCTCACAGGCAGGGACTGGGAAGATAACATTCAGCTATACGTCCTTGGTGGTGTGTTTCTGGCAGCTTCCGCCATCTGGTATCCACTTTTCCGCATGAGGCCGTCTATTTATGTACTCTCCACCCCGTGGCTCTTCTTCGGTCTCGCTTTTTTCCTGATCGGATTGCCTTCGGTTGCAAGCACCATTCATCCCGCTCATCATGTACTGTCGAATGTCGCCACCTGGTGTTATGCCATCGCGTCTGCTGCTTCGTTCCTGTTTTTCGGGCTCAACTTTGGTGAAGAAGCGGTACGTTTTTATTTCAGCCTTTTGTTCTTTTTCTTAGACTTCTTTATCAGGGTGCCGCCACAGAAGTTTGGACATTACGGGCGTGCATTGTGCAGGGGTCGCAGCAAGTTTGGGTCGCGGCACTTTGGTACTGGGGTAATTCGCTGAACGGACAAGTGGATAATTACATCCCACCTTGGTGGATATGTCTCATCGTCTGGCCATTAGCTCTCATGAGTTTCGTCTTCTTTTACCTCATGTTGTTCGGATTGCCCGGTAAGAATTCATGAATTCTGCCTTCATTGGCACTGAGTCTCATCTTCATTATAGAATATTACCGACAGACGCCTCCCAAGGTTCCTCATTTCTTGAAGACACTTTTCCGCAGGAAGCTGGTTCTTTGGTTCCTTGCATCTGAAATCCTACGAGATTATTGGCTCAGTGGTGTAAGTTTTATTTATCTACTCCCATTTTCCGCTCTGACCTCTTTTGTGCACCAGCCATATGGACGTAACTGGAGTTTCCTTTGGAATGTCAATATACCCAAATGGCAAATTTTACTCCTTGTTCTAACGTTCTTTGTCGGAGTATGGGCTGCTATGCTTGCGGTGTTGACTCACTTCAGTAAAACGCATACATGGCTCCTTCCTGTTTTTGCGGTTGGGCTCGGCGCTCCGAGATGGTGTCAGGTAAGTCCCAGTGTCTACCATCGTAGTTAAACTTCAATATTTCTCTGTTGCAGATGCTTTGGGGAACGTCCTCATTAGCTCTATACATTCCCTGGGCTGGCCACTCAGGTCCTTACCTTGGACTGTCTCTCTGGCTTTGGCTCGGCGTACTCGATGCAGTGCAAGGCGTTGGTCTTGGTATGATCCTTCTACAGACGCTTTCCCGGCTTCACGTTTGTGCAACATTGGCGTTTTCTCAAATAATCGGATCTGTGTGTGTGATGATTGCGCGCGCTACTGCACCCAACGCCATCGGGCCTGGCACTGTCTTTCCGGACGCCGCAAAATGGGACTTCTCGGATGGCTTAAAGGGTAATCATGTTTTTTTTTTTACAAAATCTAGGCTCGTGCTGACGCATGATAATTTGCGTAGGGAGTCCGATGGCCGAACCAATGTTTTGGATTGCCCTCATTTGTCAACTTATTGTCGTGGTAGGATACTTTTGGTTCTACCGCAAGGAGCAACTTTGTGCGTTTTCAATCCTCCCTCGTTCAATGATATCTAACCTAAAGTCATTTTATAGCTCGGCCATGATGAAATCACAATTCTTTTTCTTTCTTTCTGCTATCAATATTGTACTTCCCCTGCTAAAGGACTCGGAACACGACTGGACAATTACAGTACATCCTGCACATGTACAAAAGCTCTCAATTATTGTTCGCATTTGTTAACTTATCGGCATATCTTCAACCTGTTGCTCACGAACACCTTCTGGACCTTTCGAGGCTCATGATAAAAACAGGCTGAAGCTTTGCAAGCTAACGTTTATTATCGATGGATTTGTTGTAGACATCAATACTTATTGTAAATTAGGCATGGTACTTACGATACGATACTAATATTCTGTTATAAATTTTTACTCTTGGAAGGGAGCTTGATTTCCAGTTTTTATGTAGAAGCTTGATTCACATACGTTGTGCATCATGACAGATGTCGCGACCTTAGACCACTTTTTTGGTTGTAATCTGTGATATTTCGATCCTACTTTAACAGCAAGTTTGAACTGCACATTGCCTAGATTCTTATGTACACCATGTTCTACTAGGCCGACGCTGGCATGAGCTTCTACGGGTGCCGGAAAGAGTAGGCTGTAAGAAATCCAGCGAAGTTACGCCAGTATAGGTTTTCACTAGCTCAGATTCAGTGTGAAGTGAGCAAACGCCCATGAATAAAGAACACGACTCGCCTCTTCCCTCTTGTTATAATTCGCAGTGAAGAAGTCGTCGGGTCCCGTAGCGACGCCAGCCTTGAAGACGTAATAATTCAGTGTAAGTCAAGCAAACAAAAAACACAACTCGATACTGCGACTGTAGGTGGGTGTGTTGATACCGTGTACGCGTTTTTAAGGATGAAAGAGGATAAGTAGGTAGGAAGTGCTGGAGAGCCTCCCCGTCGGCAGCTATGCGTCGGATTCCTGAGCTATGACAATTCCCACAGAAGATTCTAGCTACTACTATGCACAAGCACCTGCCCCACTCGACCCCCTGGTGAGCGGCGTTGCGTGATTGAGCCAGATGTCGGCTGTTACGCGTCGCAGCTTCAGTATGACGCGTTCTTGATTCAAATGTCCGAGTCAACGTCGAACGAGACGGTGTGTTGGACTATCAAATAGCGTGTGAGTCGAACTACGAAGCACCTATATATGTTTGGACTACGATTCAAAGTTCTATCGGCCTCGAGGAAGGAAAGGAAGACTAGGCTACGAGCGTGTTTATTTAACCCCGTTGGATGAAGGTATGATCTCTCACTAATTAATTAAGATTTAATACCACTGTGAGTCTGAGTCAAGAAAGTAAACGAATTACCTCCTCCCTCTTGAAGTAACCTACATCAAAAAGACTGTCGGGCTCAGAGCGGTGCGAGCCTTTGAGAGCTCATGATTCATTAGATTGGTTGAGCAAGTGTCAGTGAACTTTAAAATGGTGACTCACCTCCTCCCTCTTGAAGTAACCTACATTAAAGAGACTGTCGGGCTCAGGAACGGTGCGGGTCTTTGAGAGCGGATAATTCATGAGATTGGTTGAATAAGTGTTAGTGAATGAATCAATAACTCACATCATGATCCTCCCTCTTCAGAAGTAACCTACATCAAAAAGATTGTCAGGCTCAGGAGCGGTGCGAGCCTTGGGAGAGAATAACTGATATCAATGAACTGCTACTGAATGAAGAAAGAGAATAGCTAACCTCCATATTGACCGGTGCAGCGTAAACTGCCACAAGAGTTCCAGAGGCGAGGATGGAGAGGATGGTGCTCAGTTTCATTGCTGTTGAATGAACTCCACCAGAACTAGCTTCCATCCTTTATACTCATCGGGATGCGAAGGCCAATGTATTGAAAGATTCCCACTGCCCTTAACTTGAAGTGAAAATAGCAAGAAAAAAAGATTGAATACTCATCTTACCGTGTATATTCTCTCCAGTTGGTGACAGAACCGATCCAACATGACCGTCCTGAGACCGTAGACATATCCCGCTGCAAAAGCATGTACAGTCGAAGCCTTCTTGACCCATGGCTCTCGGGAGTCACTACAAAATATGGGCTATTGGGTTAAGATCCACTTAACTCAATTAAATCCAGTGCCACCTAAATTCATTATTCATTGGCGTAGCCAATGTGCTTTGTCGGTGAGTACTACTGTACGCCACCGATCTCAGTTCATCCACTGTCTTCGGCTCATTATTTATCGAGCTGTGATTCGAACGTTCGTGAGTGGGGTAACTTCATTTCGCAAAATTGTATTGCAACAACAGAGTGCCTTCATTAAACCAAATAGCTTGTATAGTATCTTCAATACATTCCTAGGAGGTATGGGTACCTTCTTGGGGCAGAGAAAGTCGGAAATCGTTGTGCTATGAGGCTTGAGCTCATTACTCGAAAAAGCACCTCCGCCGATCTCAGCTCATCCACTGTCTTCCGCCCATTATTTGTGAAGCGAAAGTTTGTGGGTTGGGGAACTTTTTTTTTTTTTTTTTTTGCGAAATCGTGTCAAAGAATTGTAGCTTGGTGACCAATCCCTCTAAGAGGTAGACGGAAATGACTGCTTTAGGCCTAAAAGAATTGCACAACGGAGTGCCTTCATTAGACCAGGTAGCTTGTGTAGTATCCTCAATACGTTCCCAAAACTTGAACGGGTACCTTCTTGGGACACAGAAATTTGGAAATCTTTGTGAAATTCGGATTGTTACTCGAAATTTTTGAGTACATTCCGCCGGTATACCACCCGTTCGGTTTCGCAACACCCTCAAGCTCATGTAAAATACTGCAGGTAATGAATGGCCGAGTACCCGGTACACCTCAGTGCGTCACTCCGACCGGTACCTCCATGGTTCCAAATTTACGGTATCGTCGAACTCTGTGATCATTCGGTGATCGTAGGCCCATTTCTGGATATTTTCAAAGTCTACGCATTTGTGCGTACCGTCCATCATGGGTAACATCGCCCGCTGTGATTCGGACCACTTCCAAGACACTGGAGTGAGATCGACATTGCATAAGATGGCCTGGCGGATGATGTCAACACAGTGCTCGAGGTGAACGGTGGGCAGCGGTGTGTAATTGAATGGCATCGCAAATGGAGTAAAACATACATCGGTACAACTCATGCCATTTCTCCGAGTCGTCAAATGCTTCCGAAGGTTTTCCCTCGTATTCGGTGAGATGATTGCCAGAAGAGGAGTTGAACCGACGATCTTGATAGCGCAAACTTGCACTTTGTGCAGGGGCTATGAAATCGTCAGTGAAACTATTGCGTTGTATAATAAAAGATATGCGTACGGTAAGCTAATGATGTTGGCTCGAGATTCGCTGTAGCAGCTATTCCATTCTCGAGATTCGTTGTAGCTATTCCATTCCTCTCGAAGATTCTTGCAACGACGAGTCCAAAGATAATGCCGGCGAAGAAAATAAGGGAAGATATCCCTGCCCGCTTATACGAAGAAGGATCGTTCTTCGGCACAGGAAGCTCAGCAAATTCTTCCTTTAAAACAGAATCCCGGCTCGTAGGCTATTGCAGATCGCGCTGTGGTTTTCCAGTGAAGAGAAGTAGAAATCCTGGAGGTTGAGAACCACATAGCGCGAGAGCTTGGAAGAGATGAAACTGAGGAATGATACACTTGGGGGGCTCTTTGAATACTAGAAACAAACATCCACTTCTACATCTGTGACAACCTCCATTCGCCCGGACACCGCCGTCCATCCCCGCAAGACTTGAAGTTATATTTTGGCTCCGTTCCGGCTACCGTGTTCAATTCAAGTTACTTACTAGTTAACATCTTGATTGATGAGGTCCCCGACTAAGGACCTGGACGCAAGTGGTGAACGATGAGACTGATGGAAAAAGTTCCAACTGCAGCCGGCCCATCTGTAAGCTCACATCTCAACTGAGATACAGGAGCTCTGACTTGCGAACTTTCCCCTTTTGAGTTTTCATGCATCGGCTATAAAATCCTTTTAGGGCAGATTGGTCAATTTGATTACTTGCCACTATGCACTTATTTCGACTGGTCAAGCCGGGTCAAGTTTTTTTGTGCGTTCGAATCGCGCAGACGCCAATATCTTGTTACGGATGCTAGGGCTGGTTTTCTTCGGGGGTGAAGGGTTGCTTCACAATGTACATAGTATGCGTTCTGGCGTTCCCCGATGCGGCCTTCCGAGTTACTCACAACGAGGGCGACTCCCGAGCGCTTCTTTTCTTGATTTGGATTCAGATGCAGCACCGAATTATAGTACAATAATGATGGGCCGGACTAGTAGGAGGAGGATAACGAGGATATTCAGGCCTCAGTGAGCCGCCGCTTTCGTTTTCATTGCTTTCGTCTGCGTGGGGTGGATGTATTCAACTTGTTTTGAGTTCCGGTTTGGATTAGGGTACCGCATGGGTATACTTTAGTTTTCTTCACTGTTCTGTTTCACAGAGTTTCAGTCCAAGTCGGAGTGAGAGAATGAATGTCGTTCGCTGTTGAACGTGTTGTTATGTGTTTAACTCTGACTAAGTACTAGAACGGGATAGGAAGCTTTTTTTTTTTTTTTTTTTTTTTCGGTAGTTAGTGAAAGTGTAGAAGGGGTGAGGTAGAGGGCGTAAGGGAGAAGGAGATTTAGAGGTAGAACTAAGCCGCCGTTTTCGTTTTCGTTTCTCTTCTGTTTCATTGGAGGTGGGAGTGTGGAGGGATATTTGGCGCTAGCGGATTCCGCTCCCGGACCCTAACCGAATGGCATGCGGCCGGCTTGGCAAAAATTGACGTGAAACTGATGGCAACATTGTTCTCCTTGTTGTCGTTCATCGTCGTTGGTCGTGCTTAGGACAAACCTTGGTTCCTCGTCGGACAATCTTTTCCTACCGTTACGGCTTTTTACGACTCGAGTCTGAAGAATTTGAAGAGTTGTTTGGATTTCTCTAACCCGCTCACTCACTCACTACACACATTCATTACCCTACCATTCTCTACGAACATAAAAATGGGATTCCACAATCAAAACCAAGTTCAACACCGCCACTCCAAGAAAAGTCGCAGGGACTCTGTGCTTTCTCGGTCTGATTCCAGTATGTCCTTTCACTTCCCCTAAAATCTCTGTTAATTCTGTATAGGCTGCCTTAGCGGCGGATTCTACACCAACCCAACCTCCGGCTCCTCCATAAACTCCCTAAACGCTCTCAACATAACCTGGGACACTTCCTGCCTCACTCCTGCCGGCAACGTGGTTGACATCTATTTGTACGCCCCCTCTGCTTCCACACCCAGAATCCACATCTGGGAATCAGTACCATACAAACAAGGATGGTACAATGCTACTTTAATGCCTAGATGGTGGAATTCAACGGCAAGTGAGCAATTGCAGCTCTTGATTATCGAAAGTGGGGATGCGCCGTTTATGGCTACGTTGCCTCCTGGACCGGTTTTTACTGCTACGTACGTTGCGCCGTCCTCTGGTACGCCTGCTGCGGCAGACACGTCTTTAAACTCCGATGACTCAGGCATCACCACCGTCGCTGCTACTTCCTCCAGCTCCTCCAAATCTGGCCTGAGTAAAGGCAAGATCGCCGCTGCGACCATTCATGCCTCTACTCGTGGCCATCGCCTTAGGGTTTAGCTTGGTTCTGGATAAAGCGCTCACGGGCCAAGGGTAAAGTCGAGAGAAAGAAATGGACGGAAAAGGTCGATCAGCGCATGTCCGTTGTTTCAGCGGATTGGGCAAGTATGAGCGTACCTGGAGCTCAGGCTGCGATTCGGAATTCCATGGCCGTACGCGCGAGCATGGACCACCAAAGAATGTCGTCTGCTTCTATGGGTATGGAAAACGTCGCTGGTCTGGGTATAGCTCCTGGAGGCGGCGTAGGAGGGTTCTTCATCCCAGGCCAAGGTGATCCCAACGTCAACCCTATCGTCTCTATGCCTGTTCCTTCGCATATCCCTGAAGTTACTGCACCTTCGACGCCGCCGCTCCGTGGCACTCTGGGCACCGGTGTCGGTTTACGTGGATCCACTTTCTCTGCTGCCCGAAGCTCGAGAGTCATTTCCTTCGCTGCGGAGCCGAGTATTCCTGGTCGTCCTTCGGGCGAAACTCGTCGATCCATCTACGAAAGGCCTTCTATGGACTCTCAAAGACGTTCAGGGTACTCCCAGTATTCGAGAGGAAGTCGTGCCTTCCACTACGCTGACGGAGGTGAAGGAAGACACGCCTCCTCTCCCGGAAGGCGCAGCCGAACGCGCTTCAGCGTTTTATCTGCTCAACAATGCTCCTTTGGCCTCTTCTGGTGCCGGTATGAGGGGAAGTGCATTCGGACACATGAATGTTTCCTCTTCTACTCTCAATTCCCAACATTCGCACTCCCACTCGGGTTCATCCTCAGCTAACGCTAGCAGGATGTCGCGCTTCGATGAGGTTTATGGTGACTTGGCCCAGCAGACGCAGAATAATAGGTCTTCCGGAGGGGACTACTCTCAAACCTCCTACGAAGACTTTTCTGTCGCGAGTCCGGATGCTGTAGGACCTGTTGCGCTGAGCTCGAACGATATTCAGAAGAGGGTTCGTGGCGCGAATGGTAGTCTCAGCAGTGGACAGGCAAGTGCGGGAAGTAATGGCTTTGAGGAGGATGTTGGGCCTGCGTTGAGTAGTAAGTGTCTCCTTTGTTTTTACGACTTGTCGAGCGGGGAGTGTGAACCGTTTGCTTTTTTCTTTTCGCTTTTCGCTATGGGTGTGGGCGTGCTGCCGAAGGTATCGAAGGAAACCATTACGGTGGTGCTATTAGTGCTCCAGTCTTTGGGTGTCGGGCTCCGGGTCTATCGTCGTCAAGATCCCCGTAGCATAATATTTTTTCTCGCCGTTCCCTCTTCGCTTGACGGGAGCCCTTTCACGCTGCGATTTACGAAGCCTCCCTTTCCCTGGTTCCGTCTTTTCCAACTCCTTCCTTCGCTCCTCGCTCGTCGTCCTCCTACCTCCGCCCCCGCCCTTCTCGATTACTTACTGACCTTTATTTCTCTAGTGATGCGCGCGCAAGAACTCGAACAAGAAGACTACTTTGCTCTCAACCTCAACCCCGCCACTCTTCGACACTCGACAGTCTCCGAAACGATCTTTGCTGCCTCTCCTTCACCTTACGAAACCAGCTTTGAGGTTCCAGCATTCCCTATGCCTCCTATCGCTACTGCCCACTCTGGTTACGCGAACCCAATCGGTGGAGGATTTAGCATGCCCACTCCCTCCCTCAACGGCTCCCCTATCGTTTCGACTACTTCACCGGTAACTTACCCCGCTACGTCTGCGACCACTGGAGGAGCAGGGATATACATGGCACCACCCAAAAACGGAATGAGCCCAGATGATATGTTGAGGGCTTATGCTGGACGTCAGGGCTCGCCGTCCCCTTCCCCCGACCCATCTTCGCCTATGTCTTCGTCGACTCCTCTCCCCCCTTCGTCTCCATCGTCCTACAAAGGTTCGAGTAAAGGGGGACTGGCCAAGAGCTTGAGCGGACATAAACCCTCATTGAAGATCCCAAAGAAGTTGTCAATGTCGAATTTGAGGATGAAGAACCAGATAGCCAATCCGTCGCCGTTGGCTAGGGAGGTTCCTTTGGAGGATGAGGGAGTGTACGGTATGGGCGGGGAGGCTATTTGAGCTCGTTCAGTGCTGGGATTGAGAATTTTGGAGACTTGGGAGACGGATAGGTTAGGAAGAACGTCCATTGCCTATGGACTTAGCTTTACCTAGCCGTTGCGTCGTCGTCTTGACCTGGCTTCCCTTGCCTTGACGTTTGGCATTCACCTTTTTGTGCCTTCCTTCCATTACTCGATTGTTCCTCTGTTACCTTACCTTGCTTTGTATCTACCTATCTTACCCTTCTAACTCTCCCCCTCCTAGCTCACCTTCTCTCACTTACCCCTGTTCCAGGCTCTCACTGTCACTGTCAGTGCCGTCCTGTCTTTTCTCGTTCCTTGGTTTCTGTTCAGTGTTTCAGTCTTTTCTTGTTGCGAGTTTCGGTTTCTGTTTCTGTATAGCTTATTCTTATTTCTTTTTCAGTGCTGTACTTGGTCGGTCGGTCGGCGTTGGCGTAGGGTTACTGTTTAGTGGTTTCTCTGGTCTACGGATCGTATCCCTCACTTCCCCATCCACCCACCTTCCTTCACTTTTTTTTTAACAACTGCGACTCTTGCGTTTCAATATTCTCATCGGTGTACTAGTCAGGTGTATTTCATACCTCATACCTTTCCATCCCCCGCGTACGTCGATCCGTACATTCTTCAGCCTTGGTCTCGTACTTGTTCCTTCCTAAAGTTTACTGCCTGTGGCCCACACTTTTACCTATCTACCATCAGATTCCTAGATACGATACACATACACCAGTAGACCTGGTCCTGTATCCGTATATAGGTAGTATACCCTACCTGCCTTCAAGTTCTACGCGACTTCAGTCTTGTGTATATTGGTCAGGGAAGTGTCTCTGTCCCCAATGACTGGAGACGGAAGCGCTCCAAAGACAAGACTCGAATTCCAGCTTTCAGAATTTGAGAAGATTTCAGAACTGAAAAATCAAATCCGTGGACATTGAAAATTACAGTGCGTACATGGAAAATGCGAAACAAACCGATAAAAATACATCGTACAGCAAACAAACTTTATGTATATCGGATTCCATCATAAACCTCCTACCCTAACATCCTTCCCCTTCGAAATCTTCATCCGCAGCCGCAGGATCCAGTCTTCTCGCCAGAACGAGCAGCGAACGTAACCGTGCTCATTCGTCATCACAAGCAGAGCACGCGCTCATGCAAAAAACTACTTGGGCGGTGGCGATGGTGGGCCTACGGAAGGAGCATATCGTCGTCAGCTTCCCCATTCAATATCCCAGAAGAAGAAAAAAAGCCCACCGAATAATCCAACTCTAGGCGGCGGCGTTCCTGGACCAGGACCCGCACCAAAGTGTCCCTGTCCATGCTGTGGCGTCGGTGAAAGGAGGGGATTTGCTATGGACAGTAGCAGAGGATGATAGAACAAAGAAAGGAGAAAGAATATTCAGTAAGATTTACGGAACGAGTTGTAGTTACGAAAAGAGAGGAAGTGGATAGGCGTCGCAGAAATTCGGGTTCGTATGTGTGTGGGACAAGAAAGGTTGATGCCTATGGCTAACGCGCGAAGGTAAATCATGAAGAGGCGCGTAACCACTCCAACCCTACCAAAACACAAACAAGACCATAGAACCAACGAAAAGCACTCACGTCTCCACTGCGACCACGCTGGTACATTCGGTCGTGGTACCTCCAACGGTGGTACTTGACTCGGCGTTGGAATGGCCTGAGGTACTCCCTTCTTCGGAGCCCGAGGTTTCCTCTCCGCACGTTTATTTACAGTTCTCCACGCTGGTGGCGCTGGTGCAGGTACTTGGTCTACTGGAGCCAAGGCAAGATTCGGATCGCTTGAACCAGGAGGAGCAGGAAGGGCTAGTCCGGCCATGGCGTAGGCGAGAGCGTCGGGATGGTCAAAATTCTGTACAGATGCGTTATCGTTCAGAGGTGAAAAGGGTAAAAGAAACATGATAGCCCACCATGCCACCTGGCATCCCTCCATATTCTCCTGGTGAACCACCTGCATGTTTCGATTTCAGAGCCATTATTTCTGCAATCTCACTGTTGAAAACAAGAATATGTCAGTCATAAGTATGGTCAATCATGCAAATGAACGAATGAACATTCAACTACCAAGAACACCTAAAAGATAAGGAAAGAACACAACTTACTACTGCAGCCTGCTCCTTTCATCTCTTAGCTGGCCAACCTCGGCAAGAAGAACTCGAACTTCTCCTGCGAGGGCCTTGGAGAAATCGTAAATGTACCTGTAGACGATTGTGACAAGTGCGAGTCGCAGAGAGAAACGTCGACAAGATAGATTAATAAATTGAGTGAAAGGGCAAAAAGAGCATTATAAGGTTCACAAACTTGGGTACAGTTCCATTGAATCCCCCATGACTCTGACCTCCTCCCATTGCCATTCCACTCCCGCCAGGAATCGGACTGGAGCTAGCACTAGGCGTAGTGCTCGGATCTCTACTAGGAGCCCGTCCGGCAGTTGAAAGTTGATCTTTGCTGGGGCCTCTTCCATGTTTATTTTTTCGGTTCATTTCGAAACGAAGATGACGCCAACAGTGGAAAGATTTGAATGCCTAAAATCTAGGAATGATGTTGTATATGAGAGGCAATTACAGCGATTCTGCGTGTATCGCCGCGAGCAGCTTAGCTTTAGGCTCCGAGCGCCGCGATCAGAAGACCACGTGGTAGTCCGCGGATCCTCTTGCATGGGCGCTTCTTTCTCTATCTCGGTAGACTTTCTTCCTTTGAAGCCACTGCCAGTTCACCTTGCTCTCATGAAACGCCGGAAGTCTATTCACTGCCATTGGAATCGGGGAAGGCTGACAGAGAGGGTTTATCCTGCATTTTGGAATGAAAATGTAAGAGTTCGGTGATAGATTCCTACACTTGAAGAGACAGTAAGAATTCCAATTTTGACAAGTACCTGAGACGTATAAAAGGGTTGAAGCCCTGTAGGTCTCTTCTTCCTTCCTTCTTTCAACTACTGGTTAAGTTTGAATCCCTTTTTGCGGGTCAGCTACGCTTCATTTCATCTCCCTTGCACTACTTATATTACAACATTATGAATTTCTCCTCCTGCTTCTGTCCTATCGTTTTCCTTGTCTCCGCTGCGTGTCGTGTAACAGTTACGGGCAACGCCCGCCCGACAATTCATTTTTATCCCGTCAGCCTGTTCTTTGTGGCCTTTTCTCTGACTCGTCTTTATATCGATTTTCAGACTCTTCGTCCAACAGATACCACAGGTACAAAGAGCTACCGTCGAGATTCTGAGAATCGACCGAGCCTGAGCTGCAATGAGACTGATTGACCGTCGCCTTCGAATATACAATGCATTTAAATCTAATTCAACTGGGGTCTAGCGTGAGCTTCGGAACATCACCCGCCTTTCTGCAACACCATCTGCCCAATCTACTAAGGATATACGACAGCACTGCTGAATATCTATACTACTATCCATGATTTTTCTTTGAAACGCTCTCTCATTGGTAGCGAGAGCGCTGGGAAATTGAATCCATATTCCAATCATTTCAAGAGCGAGAGTAGGATGTATACTGCATTTGTGAGCTGGAACTTGCTTTGCCGCTTCCCCTATGATGTCTATGAAACACTGGCGCCATATACACTATGGATTAAAGGTCATCAAGGACCTCAAAATTAGCAAGTAGCAGGTAACATACCCATTTGATAAAAAAACTGGGGCAGGACGCCAGTGTTTTTGCCATTACACTCAACGGGGTATCAAGTATAATTGGCGCCAGATGTTCGAAAAGAGTTGCTATTCGGTGATCTGCAGCAAAACGCAAAACTTCTTGCGGATGGCTTTTCACGAAATCCGACCTGATATGAAAATCTTCCTGTAAATATCAGATAGTACGACGGAGAGATAGATTGAGGAACCTTAGTTTTAATTGACACACAGACTGAGCGGCATACACCTCGTACTTTTCCGCTGCCTCTGCTACCTTCAGCACTGACTCAAAGTCCATTCGTTCGAGAGTTGGATGTTGTCGAGGGTAGATGAATTGAAACAGAATCTCTAGCGTCTCGGATGATTCGGCAAGGTCCACAATTTCCCCGTTAGTAGGGGTATTGGCTGAAGGAAAGCCTCCAGAGGCAAACTCCAAGTACTTTTTATGTAGATGAAACTGAACGCAGTCAGAGGAGAGCATCACCACGTCTGCGTCTGCTCCTCGAACTGAGGATCAAGTTAGTTAGATCACAAGTAAGCTCGATAGAGTCTTGAATTACTCACAAAGAGGGCTAGTAGTAGCTTGGTCACCTTGCGGTGTGATCATCATCGCCTAAATCTGAATGCTCGGTAATAAAGTGATAGAGAACCAAGCAGATCGCGAAGCGAGTGCGTACCAAGTAGATGGTGGTTGGAGAAAAATTACTGGAAACCACGTTTCATTTACAAACTCCTTGCCGCATGTCAGTCCAGCATGTAGACATTTCTTCAGCCACATGCCTTCTGGCTCACTATGCCAACGCCACAGATTCCTGGTCAATGGGGATATGACCTATGAAGTTCGTACATGTATATCTTCTTTCCTCGTCCTCTTCACTTTAGGACGGATCTGAGGAGCTAGTGCGAGTTACTCGAAACACAGCGGTCAATTGTAAATCCATCTTTTCGCCAAAATCTTAATTGTGCTAGATTTAGATGACCTTAAGGGTAAATCGAAACACCTCCCAAACAGGAAAGATTAAACTCACAAAATACCCATATTCAAGGATCACCAACTCAACTGATCCTGTACTGTCCCCGACAGTCCTTAGTAGGGTCGGTCAAATTCCATTCTAAGACGGGGGGCAGAGAGAAATTTGGATTGTAAAACATGTCAGAGCTGCTTCACCTCTAGCTATAGGCCAGATATTGCCGAGCGGCGGCGCGCGCGGCACTCATGAAATATTGAAAGGGTGATATTCCCAACATAATCTGTTCAGTGGTCGGTAAGCGTAAACCTTTATTCATGGAACTAACGCACGAAGAATTCTTGGACCATCTACGATGAAGCACCGGTACATAAGATGGAACGGGTGCACATTAGTGTGAAGAAAAGTGAACAAATGTTCTTTGGAAAAACACACACACACACAACGCACAAATCCCCAGAACTTGATATCCGGCGTATAAACATGCAAGTCTATCGCATCCGGAATCCCCAATGTATCATTAGTATCTTGCCCAAGCATGTTCGGGGACAATCTATCGGAAGATTGGTCTCTACTTGCACTTTTCGCGAACATCATGCGTAGCTGGTCCATGACTAACTCCCAGTCATGGTCACGCAAAATTTCGTGGCGGCGACGCACTTTTCCTTGGAGGGGTCAGATGAATGCTTTCCGGGCAGGATAGAAAAACCGAGTAGAATTCGTCGCATGTAGTGGAATTGTAAAAGTTCACATCATGGCAAACATACTCCAAAAACCATTCGAAATACGTCAAGGGATTCTGCCTTTTTAAAGAAGTAAGTGAATGGTCAAAAACGCGATTTGCAATTTACCGTGTAAGGAGCACTGACAATGACCGAGTCTATAATGACGCGGACATTTTTAGATGTAAGTCGTAAATTTCTTATTTCCTGCTTAAGCCGCTTGATTACAATAGCGATAAGCAATGGGAAGAGCGAATGCACCTCCATAAAAATCCGTTAGATTCCTATGCAGCATGAGGCATTCATACTGTTGTTCACTCGAGCATCGTATGGATATTCAGTGTCAACGGGCTACCAAGACAGAATGAGCTAGATAAGCCATCTTCCGCCAAATGTGTTCAAGTTGAAAGGCTCTGTCCAGCGGTGCGGATTAAGTTCCAATCCTTTCGAAGTCAAAGAGCACGGTCCAAATGGCATCATAGCGAAAGTGAGCACCTCCAACGAGTACACTAAGGATTTTGTGTGATTCAAGTGACCTGCCAAGATTAGCACTGTAGGTCGAGTAATCAAGGCGTACTTGCCAGAAGAATGACTTTTTGGGTTAAGTTATATTCACCTCGCAATGGTACGTAGCCGGCATATGGCGTAATTCCCCCGTCTAAGTATCTTAGACCAAATGCTCGTTTCCTACATCGAGTTGAGGTACATCGTCAAGATTTCCAATAGAGACAGAAGTATCGGAACACTGGAAAGGGATTGTGAAAGGAACATATTGAGATGTATCGGAGTGGTATCAGGGATGAAGGAGACAATTTACGCGGGTTCCATCCTTCATATAAGTAGCCTGGAACAGAGAATATTATTTGGATTCCCATGAAGTTCCCCTACTTGACGGTTGCTTGAAGGCGTTATCGTTTTTTGTAGGCGTTGGGTTCAATCACTAGTCATTGTATGACCTGGAGCATTGGGCATTGCAGATTTTGAGAGGTGGATCGAGTTTAGGAAGCGGCGAAGCGCCCAAGCGGAGACAGTGCGGCGTTGATGCGGAGGTTTTCTCGGTCCGTATTCTTCTTAAGCTTTGAACCACCAACGACCGCGAAATGTTTCTTAGCTGAAGCCACTAGCTCTAGCTAGCGCTCAAGTGTTTAGATGTTCGATAGGGATATGAGAGAGTCTGAGCTCTAAGGTATTTTCTAGATTTATTCCATATCACCCCTTAACTCACTGTTCAGAGCGTCCTCTCGGAATGAGAGCTCTTTTATTCAGCATTTCCCTCAGCTTCTCTTACGATCGCTCCTACGACTTTTTTTATCAGTATAGATCCAGAACACATAGGCTACTGAATATGCTTCTTTCAATGACATTGTTGCTCTATCGTGCACTGCCCGAGCCATTGACTGAGTCGACACGCCCGTAACTTGCACGTTGCTCAGCTGTTCCACATGATGACTGCAGGTGAGGTTGCATGCATCTAAGTTCTTGGCTTATACCGTTTCTACGGTAATCTCAATCGAGACCAATATCTCGCTGTCGATCCTGATACGCAGCGTGCGATTCAGCTGGCGCAAAATCGGGAGCGTCTACATCACATTGCTCTAACTTTCTGAGGCAGTGGCGACCCATAGGGCACAACCACGATGAATGTTAACATTTAACGCGTGCGCCGCGGTCTTATGTGCGCCAAGACCGTTCAAGAAACATACCCTTCTAACTCGAGCATATGTTCGTAGTGGAGGAGGCGTACATGCTTAATTAAAACAAAGTACGACCTCCGTTATCATCTTCGTGGAGAACAATTGAATGGCGTCTCTATCTCTATTACAGAAATCAGCAATGGTAGCTGGTTCGTATGGTGACATGGCGATGCAATGATGAAGATTCGCTGATGCTCGAAAAATTCTTGCCAATTTTTGACGCAAGGTGATCTTCCATATCAGTTGAGTTTTCGATTGATTTACTGACTTGGATTACTCGGATAGTGTATGTGACCCGAGAATTTTGTTATCTTCTATGTGTGATCTGCACATGGCGCATTGAACTCTCCAGTAGTCGCAGATCTAAGGACACATGCACGCTCACATGCAACAGTATATTGATCCAGCAACACTGTTACATTTTCATGCTGTCCTTTGGAAAACTGGATTTGTTACTCCTTGTGATCTCTAAACACTGGCGAGTCGGCTTCGGATTTCAGATTCGTGGGCAAAAATCACGATATACATCCGGTAAAGAATTCGTCGTTAAGTGTGTGTCTATGCTCCTGTACTGGTATAAAAGTCGCTGAACCAAGCTCAAGTCCTCATCAGGTTCTTTCCTGTTTACAGCTCCTTTCCCCTCACTTTTCACGTTCACTCGTTGAAATTCTCATCCAAGATGTTCTGCAAAGCTTCTCTCATTGCCTCCGTTACGCTCGCTATGCTTGCTGCAGCGTCTCCGCTGCAACAACAACGCCGTGGATCTATCGCTTTGCCGAAACGATCTTCACTCACCAAAGCCGACGGTACCTTTGACTACGAAAAGGCCGTCTTCCAGGGTGTGGCGACCAAGAACAAGCACCGACAGAATTTGTTAAACCTGCAGAATAACACTGGTAGCTTACCTGAGGTATCATAATTTTGCCTCTGGTCGATTCTTTTTGCTTACGGTACTCTTAGGGCATGGAGATCATGCCTCTTGCTTCGATTCCATCTACCATCCAAGCACGTCTTAACAAGCGTCAGGCTGAACCTTTGACGGATGAAGATTCCAATACCGAGTGGGCAGGTAAGCAGTGTTCGTTGAACATTTCTAAGAATGCATCTGACTCTCCATAGGTACGATATCGATCGGCACCCCTGCACAAAAGTTCTTGATTGACTTTGACAGTAAGCGTCAGTTACCCTCACTTTCTTATCATCGCTTAAACGTTGCTCAGCGGGATCCAGCGATCTATGGATTCCTTCGTCGACTTGCACCAGCTCAACATGTAAAAAGAAGAGCACTTACAAATCGAGCTCATCATCTACTTCCGACAAGGAATCCGGTAGCTTCTCTATTGAGTACGGTGATGGTTCCACCGTCTCTGGTCCAGTTTACGAAAGACACCGTTACTGTCGCCGGTATCAAAGTCAAGAACCAAAAATTCTCCCCGGTTACTACCCTATCATCTAGCTTCGCCGACGATCCCGCCGATGGTATTCTCGGTCTCGCCTTCCCTGCCATCTCAAACCTGAATGCAAACCCATTTTTCGTCAACGCCGACTCACAGGGAGCCGTCTCTTCCAACGAATTTGGGTTCTACCTCGCTTCGGAGGGATCAGAGCTTTACCTCGGAGGTGCCAATTCGGACTTGTACTCTGGCTCAATCGAGTTCCACGATGTCGATACATCCACTGGATTCTGGCAGATTACTGGTGCCAGCATTGCCTCTGGAAGTACCACCGCTGTCTCCGACTTTGAGACAATTATCGACTCTGGTACCACTATCATGTATGGTCCTACCGATGCCGTGAAGGAATTTTACGCCAAGGTTTCTGGTTCGAAGTTGTTCGACTCCAGCGAGGGCTACTACTCCTTCCCTTGTGACAATGTCCCCGAAGTCTCGTTCAGCTGGGGTGGAGAATCGTTCCAAGTAACGGCTGACAAGTAAGTGTTCTTTTCGTCTTCATCTTTGTAACATATTTAATTGCCTGCCTGTAGCTTCAATCTTGGAACCACCTCTTCAGGAGCCTCTACCTGTGTTGGCGCGCTCGCTGCTCAGGACCTTGGTCTCGGAACTAACACCTGGCTCCTCGGTGACAGGTTCGTACATTCCGTTGTTCTCTTTCATGCGACCTTTATGGCTGATAAACATTAAACCCCTCTTTTTATCTACAGCTGGATGATGAACGTTTATACAGTCTTCAGCTTTGCTAAAACTGCCGTTGGATTCGCTAAGCTGTCATGAAAACCTGAACAGTATGTACACACCTACGAACGACGTCACGATCTTTCACTTTTTCGATTATCGCTCATAGATTTGGTTGTTATTACGGACTCTCATTGCATTCCTTCCTTTGTCTACTGCAGTACTATGTACTACTACTCGCTCGTACTGTCTTTTATATCAGCAACATATCCTCCATTCTCCTAACATAGTCTCAAACGTTCAAAGCATACAACGGAAACAATACGGACGAGAAATGACCTGCGCAATGACTACTTACATCGGAGTTTTGGACGCAAAAGCAAAGATCAGTAAAAAAGCGGATTCCAAACGTCGGGCGTCAACCTGGCCTGCGTCGTATGTGGTACGACTCGGACTAGCGCCCACATGAACATTCGATGCTTAATTGAGTCGGATATTCTATACGAGTTCAAACAGCTTACTTACTCAAATATACTTACCATGAGGAAACACAGGAAACATGAAATTATCGAAGTCAACGCGTTACCAGACCTGCAAAGACGCTGGCAAATGCTGCTTACTTGGTCCAACTTGGCTCTTTGGTCGAAAAACACAAAATTATACACGGCTACACGGTCAAAAGCAAAGGTTACAGCAGCCGTAGCATCTAGTATCCGACATGCCACCGATGAATCTAAACAGTGAGTGCATGGAATTATGGAGCCTGTGCATGAAAGTGGCAGCACATCACACTTCAAATAGTCTGAAATCATTTCCTTCTTAGTTCCATGACTTTAATTTCTACAGCTGCATTGATCCAAATAAGGCAAATAAACGCTCAGGGATTGTGAGCGAACATCAGGCGAACACTACGAAGCAAAAATAAAAACCACAAGCCCATGACAAGATATTGGCGTCTGTGCGATTCGAGAACGGATAAGTATGTAACCAAATTGACTAATCTGTCATTGTCAAGTCAACTGTGCCAAAGAATTTTGTACATGGTCGATGCATAAAAAGTGTCAAAAGGGGAAAAGCCAGCAAGCGCTGATTGGCGCCCGTAAAGCTTCCCGTACCTACTTATGTATCTCAGTTGAGATCTAAGCTTACAGATGTTCAGGTTTGAACAACTCGTATAGAATATCTGAATCAATTTGTGGGGACCCCATTGATCATGCATCATGATATTTAGGAGCACAGCGACTCGGATGCTGGATTTACAATTGACTAGCAACTTGAATTGAATATAGTGGCGGGAACAAAGCCAAAAAATAACCGGGACAGATGGCGGGACGAACGGAGATAGGGATATCTGTGGGCTTCACCCAACGGTCTTCCTCTCAAGTCTATCATCATTCTCAGCTCCTCCTAACTCTCGTACTATGTGGTTCTTAACCTCGAGGACTGCTCTTCACTGGAAAACCACAGACTCGGAGCGATCCGCAATAGCCTACGAGCCACTGGCTGCCAGTCAGGATTCTAGTTTAAAGGACGAATTCGCTGAGCTTCCTGTGCTGAACTTGAATAAACCTTCTTCTTACAAGCAGGCAGGGATCTCTAGCCTTATTTTCTTTGCCGGCATTATATTGGGACTCGTAGCTGCAAGAATCTTCAGGAGGAATGCAATAGCTGCTACAACGAATCTCGAGCCAACATCATTAGTTTACTGTACGCATGTATTTTATTATCTAACGCAATAGTTGCACTGACGATTTCATAGCCCCTGCACAAAGCGCTTTGCGCTATCAAGTTCGCCGGTTCAACGCCTCGTTTGGAACTCATCTCACCGAGTACGAGGGAAAACCTTCGGAAGCACTTGACAAGAAATGGCATGATTTGTACCGATGTATGTTTTATCCCATTTTTGACGCTATTATGCTAATTCTCTATGCCTTATACAATAGACGGTATCAGTCGAATTCCAGCGAGCGAGGCAGAGAAACTGGTCGATAAGACTGTACCGATCCCTGGAGATGAGGAGCACTACATCGTTAGCCTGGATGTTTTTCATCAACTTCACTGTTTGGTAAGAGCTCTTAACCGTGTATGCATCTTGCTACTAAGTACATCTGTCTCCTTGTAGAACCTCATTCGAAAGCAACTTTATCCCGACTACTACACACCACTGCCCACCGTTCACCTCGAGCACTGTGTTGACATTATTCGCCAGGCCATCTCATGCAATATTGATCTCACCCCAGTGCCTTGGATGTGGTCCGAGTCAGAGCAGGCGACGTTACCCGTAATGGACGGTTCACACCAGTGCGTCAACTTTGAGAATATCCAGAAATGGGCCTACGATCACCGAATGATCACGGAGTTTGACAATACGGTGAATTTGGAACTCCTGGGGCATCATGGAGGTACCGACTCGGAGTGATGTAGGTCACACAACTTTCAAGTTGTTGAGAAATTGGACGTTCCCACCCTGCCCCTTGTGCTAGCCCTTATGCTAGATCTATGAATTTACTCGCTTTCAATTCAACAACTTGCCTTTGATGCCAGCTTCCTGATGTTACAATCTAGCTTGAAGTCCAAGCGCTCAGGGCAAGCTCGAGTGGTTGGACTCTAGTATCAATCTTGATGAAGCACCATACAGCACCATACTTTCTGATTGAGTTGCATGCTGGGAAAGGAGCGGGATATGTGGTTTCAGGACGCGGCGATCCGCTCTGTCGATACTGTGATTGAAGAGAATATGCGCGGTAAGATAAGATTCAATCTTTTTTTCTTAAGTATTGATATGTATGTTCAAGTTTCAATTTCAACGCTTGCGCAAGGCGGCAAGGATTATTCAATACGATGAGTTACGGGTATAAAGGATGGAAGCTAGTGGTGGTGGAGTTCATTGGTTGCCCATTCAACAGCAATGAAATTCAGCACCATACTCTCCATCCTTGCTTCTGGAACCATTGTAGCAGTTTACGCTGCACCGGTCAATGAAGAGGTTAGCTATTCTCTTTCCTCATTCAGCAGCAGTTCATCAATACCAGTGAATTATTCTCTCTTCAAGGCTCGGACCATTCCTGAGCCTGACATTCTTTTCGGTGTAAAATACTCCACTCTGGATAAAAGGGAGGAGGCGAGTCATTTTGCTGATTCAGTATCTGTTCAACTCATAATAAATTATTCACTCTCAAAGGCTCGCACCGTTCCTGAGCCCGATAATGTTTTCGCTGCAAAGTATACCACTCTTGACAAGAGGGAAGAGGCGAGTCATTTTCTTACAATGGTGTTTGCTCAACTCATATCCCGAATTATTCTCTATCAAAGGCCCGCACCGTTCCTGAGCCCGATGTTTTCAGTGCAAATTATACCACTCTTGACAAGAGGGAAGAGGCGAGTCATTTTCTTACAATGGTGTTTGCTCAACTCATATCACGAATTATTCTTTATCAAAGGCCCGCACCGTTCCTGAGCCTGATGATGTTTTTGGTGCAAAGTATACCACTCTTGACAAGAGGGAAGAGGCGAGTCGTTTTCTTACAATGGTGTTTGCTCAACTCATATTACGAATTATTCTCTATCAAAGGCCCGCGCCGTTCCTGAGCCCGATATTCTTTTCGGTGTAAAGTACTCCACTCTTGACAGGAGAGAGGAGGTGAGCCGTTTATTAACAACATTTCTTTTTTTTGACTTGGACTCACAGTGGTATTAGTGAGAGATCGCAGCTTCATCTAACGGGTCTCGTAGCCTAGTCTTTCTTGACCATGTAGAATCTTGCATTGTAGTATGTAGAATGTGGTGTAAACATACATAGGTGCTTCGTAGTTTGACTCAGACGCTGTTTAATAGTTACCGTCTAGTTGACTGGGGCCTTTTGGATCTCTTCCTACAATCTCAGATTGTGTGCATTTGACTCTTGAATCTCGCGAGCAACGCAACTCTAACTGGCATTAGAATTCACAATTCCCAATAAATCACTAAGAAAGGAAAGGAAATCTCCCTGACTTGTAGATTTAGATACGTACTCACCACCATATCCAAAGGTCATCCGAGTTTGATTGACGAATCCATCCATCCCTCTCAGTCTACTCCTTCTACCACGATACCGTGACATAAACGTTAACAAATTCAGAGAATCACAGTTAGAATCCCCTCCCCAAAAACACTCCTCCGAGAAAGAGAATTCCAACCCATCCGGGATCCCTTTTCGTCCCGCAAAGTAAGAAACAAGGACAAACCATGAAAGTTGAAATGAAACTGACGGACGGAAAAAGCAGCGAACCCAACGACAAAATCGCACTCAAGTCCAAAGAGTCGAAAAAAAGTGACGACTGACTTGGTGACACGGATGGAAATGATTACTGTGATGAAGGCAAGGGAACGGAGACACGCCAACTGCCAACGCAACAAATAAAAAATAAAAAGAGATAACCTCCTCTGGCCATCCACCGCCTCCAACGAAACATAACGGAAACGGAGCGAGAGAGTCGTCAGAATTTCAACCTATTGGAGTCGTCTTCCACTCTGGCTCCTTTACCAACCAAGCAAGATTCCAAGCCATCCATCCATTCCTCCTTGCACCCCCCTCCGCCTGCTCCTGACATAATCTATTCCCACTTCACCGAGTCGCCGACCGCTTAACCCCTCCCTCCAGTAGGTGACAAAAAGGGATGAGGGATGAAAGAAGATATCAAAACAACCAAAATAAAAGCAAGCGCGAGAATGAACAAACGAGCGAACAAGTGACACATATAAGTCCCAAGAAAAGGAAAAGGAAAACATCACCTCAAATTTTAAACAACCGAAAAAAAACGAAACGTTCCCCGGCGCCTGAAACGATCATCTGTTTAATTCAAAGCCTCACTCGCATCCTCAAGAGGAGATAGAGTAGGAGCAACTGGGGATCCGGGAGGGAAGGACTTGGAGCAGGAAGTGTATGTAAGTGTGTAGGCCTGGGTGTGTGTATGCGTAGATCCGGATGAGCATGTATATATTGTGGAAGAGGAGTCCGTCCTAAGAAGGAACGAAGGGGTTACTAGTCGTGTTCACCTGTAAAGTAAATAGAATCGTCGAGTCCACAGAGCTCGAGGACTACCAGTAGCGTGGAAGTGAGAATAAAAGAATAAAAGACTCGCCTCAATATTCAACGAAACTATCCGAGACCTGATTTTGATACGATCGTGGATCGCGATGAAAATCTCAGGAAGGATCTGATAATAGAAACCGGTAGCTACTCTGTAGATGACGTTCTAAAGACTACAGAAGGAGACTACCGTCTCGAGATGGTCGTGGTACAAGGTCAAAAGGGATGATGATATTAGCGCCTAAGTGCGGGGGTAAAGACCGTGGCGAAAGCTTATTGTTCGTTCCAAGTAGGATTCTAGGCAGATTCTAGGTGTAACCATTTCCAAGGACTGCTCCTGGGTGTATGCTTTTTTTTTAGCGGCCTCTACTTTTCTATCCTCACTTCATCACTTCATCCTTCCAGCATCCACTTTTACCTCATTGAATCTTCCACATTCTATCGCTCCGCCGATACGTCTCGTCTAGAAATGCGATGGACCTACGGAGAAGTCTTCAATGAATTTGAACATAAGCTTAGTAGAACGAGCTCGATAAGCTGTTTCGCTCCAGGTGGGGTTGCAACTAGGGCTCATATACTTTGACCTTGGTGGTGAGGCTCGGTGAGGAGAGGAGAACGTAGATTTTAAACAGCTCTTGATACATCGGGGTTTTGTTTCGACTTTTTTCTCCTCTGATTTCGCTTACTTCCGACGCTCGGGTCTACCTGCTTCACAATTTCTTGTATAGGTTTAAGGTTGTCAAATGACGGAACGAGCATAATGACACAAGTGGCAGTAGCAAGAACAATAACAGTTCTGTTTCAGGATATATAACAGGAACGCCTCTTGGATCCCTCTGTTATTCGCTTCCAGTTGAGAATGCTATTGAATTGATGTTTCTCCGTTTCAATCGTGTGAGCCATTCATTTCATGAGCTTAAATAGCTGTGGAAGCAGGTTGAACGCGAGAAATGGCCGACACGTTCCCCACCTTGATAGCGACGTTTTTTGTACTTGCGGTGCTCATCCTCTTCAGGAGAGCTTTTTCTGCTCCTAGGCTTAGCTTTCCTCCCGGTCCTCCCTCTAAACCATTGATTGGCAATATTATGCATGCACCTACATCGGGTGCAATTTGGGAAGTTTTCTCACAGTGGAAGGAAGTCTACGGTGAGTGTCACTGACTCTCCTCATGAGCCCTGTTTTTACCTCATGGTTTCCAGGTGACCTGGTCTTTCTCCATGGACTTGGGAACAATATACTTGTTGTGAACTCTTTGGAGACCACTAACGAGCTATTTGAAGGCCGTTGGAAGACGTATTCGCATCGACCCCGTTTCACGGTTGTTGGGGAGCTCATGGGTACTGAAAAGGTGAAAATTCATGTCCTGGAATGCAATGTAATACTGAAGTATCTTTGATCTTTGTTGTATTTGGTGCAGTCTCCTGTGTTCATGCCCTATGGTGAGGAATGGAGAGAGAGCCGGAAGCTCATCAATATGGCGTTGAACCAGGGTGCAATTAAAAGGTACCATACAGTGCAGGAAGACATTGCTGCCTTGCTTAACAAGGACCTCCTTGAGAAACCGAATGATTTTATCAGTCATTTACGCTTGTATGGGTCCTGTGTTTTATATTTAGTATTTATCTTGGCTAAGAAATTATTTAATAGGGCTGCCGGAAGGGTTGTTCTCTCTGTGACATATGGATTGTTTGCAGAGAACAGCCAAGATCAGGTAGGGTAAAGCCATTGCTACTAGAGCCTTTGTTAACCAATGTTGCAGTACATCAAAGATGCTGAAGAGGCTATGGATGTCATTGGAAAAGGAATGGCACCTGGAACATTTCTCTGTGATTATTTCCCCATCAGTGAGTACTCAGTGTATTGATTTTCATATAAAGCTATCGCTAAACTATCAAATGGACTATTCACAGTGAAGCACATACCAACTTGGATGCCTTTCCATTGGCGAAAGGAGGCAGAAAGGGGCCGGAAAGCAGTGAGACGCACAGTGGAGTTACCCTATTTTGCTGTCAAGAAGATGTTTTCAGAGAATTCTGCCCCACCTTCATTTACCATGGATCTTTTATCACTGGGTATAAATGATTTAAAATCTGAGGAGCAAGCAATGCTTGCAGCAAGTGCAATGTATGGTGGTAAGCTATATTTCTCTGCAGGGGAGTTTGAAAATGACATATTTTTATTCTCAGCTGGCACGGAAACGGTCTGTATTTGGTCATGAAGTTCACAAGGTACAAGGCTAACCACTTTACTGATTAGACATTTGCCACAAGCTTGACATTTGTCTTAGCCATGGCAATGAACCAAGACATACAGAAGAAAGCACAGCTGGAGATTGACAGCATAATTGGAACAGATAGACTTCCCACTATTGCTGATGCACCACAACTTCCATATACAATGGCAGTTGTCAAGGAAACAATGAGGTGGCATCCTTCAGTTCCAATCTGTGGGTGGTCATCTGTCATTGACAGGCATGTTGGACTCATTGTACTTGTAGCTGTTCCGAGACAAACTTCAGAAGATGATGTCTTTAGGGGATATCATATTCCAAAGGTATGTGGATTTTTCATGTACCTTGTTGGTGACAATAACTGAAGAGGCTGATTTTAAAATCTTGCATTAGAACACAATGGTCATCCCCAATGTTTGGTTAATAAAATTTCTCAAATACCTTGGAAATGCATTAATCAGTGTCTATCATAGGGCTATCTCACAAAACACCTCAAATCCGAACCAGTTTAATCCAGACAGGTTTCTCTATCAAAATGATTCTTTGAATATGATTGACCCCTCTAAATGGATATTTGGCATTGGAAGAAGGTGAGAGCCTGAAAGTCACTCAAACTTGTTGTGAAACTCTTTTAATTTGGGTCCAGGATCTGCCCAGGACGTTACCTTGCTGAGAATTCATTGATTGCAATTATTTGTGGTATTCTATCAGCCTTTGATATTCTACCACTGCAAAATGAGCCAATTCATCCGAAGTTCAGCCCAAAGCACATCAGGTATTCTTGTACAAATTCATAGACCCCACAATGCTGAGAGATGAAATTGTAGCTTTCCCGAAGTCTTTCCATGCCAAATACAACCTCGATCTTGTGGAAAAGTGGAATTAATACATAGTCGTTCTGCAGAGGCCAAGGTTCATTTACATGCAAAATAAGTAATCATTAATTTTTGTAATTTTACATCTGTGGATCTTGCTATATTTGCTTCACGAGAATGAATACTTGCATTAGTTTCATTATCGTGTTTTTTATCATGTTGAAAGCAATCAATATCTTTAAAATGACTGCCAGTGGCAATTATTAAGCCTATCATTGATGGCACTAGTATGGCCAGTGTATTACCTCTTGGAGATAGAGCTGTATCGGGCAATCAAGCCATACACTCTATCTGGTTCCATTTTTATTTAGTATATGTGCTTGATGCGCTGCTTGTTATTTTACACTATCTTCTTATCAGTAAATACGATGCATAGCCTAGATAATTCAACTTATCACTAGATTAGGTATATATTGTACAGTACTTCTGAATTTATTGCTTGTGCATTTGCTAAGGGCTTACTGCTATTAGACCAGAGTAAACTCACCGTTTTGGACTTTATTCTAACACAAACACACAAAGCAACTGCCTACCATTTCTTCTCTTGCTCTTGCTGCCGCTGGTGAATCAATCGGCCACAACGATATCCGCTGATTGCCTTTTTTGACAAACAATGATTTGACAAATGACCTCTGATCCCCGCTATGTCCAACAACACATCCACTTGTTTCCCAAAGCTTAATGACAGCAACTATGCTTCCTGGTCCATCATGATGGAAGCGGAATTGATCTGTAAAAGCTTGTGGACCAGCATAGTTGAAATACTGGTTGATGTTGAGAAGAAACCTGGTGAGAAGAAGACTGACAATGAAATCAACACCAAATTTGAATTGGTGAAGTCAAAGTGTAAATCCAACAAGATGGCGCAGGCACATTCCAAGATGATCCACCATGTAGAGCCAGGACAGCTCTCACACATGACCTTGAAGGATCCAATGGAGATTTGGGAGAAGTTGAAGAATGTTCACAGGGGCCAAGGTTTTGCTACAAGTCTGGCATTGAAACAAAAGTTTCTCACATCAAAGAAGGGAAGAAACCAGATGATGCAGGCATGGATTGGGAACATTCGGGGCCAAGATTTTGAGATGGAGATGGCTGGAATTGATGTCAGTGAGCAGGATATAATTCTCACACTTACCCTTGGTCTTCCAAGTTCCCACGTCCTACAATGCCATCATCATTTCCTTTGATGGCATGGACCCTGACAAGCTCACTGTCAATGCTGTCATCACTTGCTTGCTTAATGAAGAAACTTGTCAATCTGGCAATTGCACAACCACTGCTGTTACCCCTGTCACTTCTACTGAGGATGAGGCACTTGTTGCTGCTCCTGCTCCTTGCTGTCCCTGCTCCAACATCACTTGTTTCTTTTGCACCAAGAAGGGTCACTACCATTCCAAGTGCCCTGATCACAAGGCCTGGGAGGCTGCCAGGAATTCTGGGGGTGCACAGAGCCCCAGACACAGATCTTGTATACAAAAATGATTACAATTGTAGGTTTTACTTTATTCTACAAATTATTACAGTTGTAAATACCATCAATTACTATTATATCACTAGTACTGTATTCGGCGCGCAAACTTCGGGCCTGCCTCCGCTTCCCTCCCCTCCCTCGCTGCGCTCGGGGGGTCCCCCGGGCCGGGAAGTCGTCGGCAGGCACTCTAAAGCCTCATTTGCGCTTATTTCGATAGGCGGAAACCCCTAACCCTAACCCCCCCAACCCCTAACCGCTAACCCAGCATGTTTGGCAATGCCGGACTAGCTCTCTTATGTTAGGGTTCACCCTCCGGGCGAACCCTAACGAGAGCTAGCCACGGCATTGCATAGAAAGAAAAAAAAAAAAACTTTAAATTGTACACATCAATGATTCGAACGTTCATCGACAGGTATGTAATTCATCACACATGGCTAATTTCGTAGCTGAGAATACCGCTTTACCATCAGGCGCATGTAAATTCCGTAATGTAATTTAACTACATTACATCACTGTGGTTAGGCTGTATTAGGTGTATTACAAACTGTAGTAATTTGTAGAATAAGTTAAAACCGACAATTGTCATCATTTGTCAACAAGACTGGTGTCGTAGGTTGGTGCACATGCCACTGAAGAAGTTTTTTTATGCTGAATCCAATTGGCTGCCAATGGTGTGTGGTCTGACAGTGAAGATGTTGCTGTTTAGATGGATGAGGATGACAATTTGATATGTGCTCAACGATACACAATCAGATGACAATGAAATAGTTTGTTTTGACAATGACATCTCTGTACATTTTTTGATTTGACTGTTTTTATTTTCCTGTTTGTGTATGTCGTACATCTCGATTGTGGGGGTGTGTTGGAGATAGAGCTGTATTGGGCAATCAATAGTGTGTGGCTCAGGTATGCCAGGTATGCCAGCTTTCCGGGTTGGGTTGGGTTGGGTCCAGCATATAACTGCGTTAAAACAGCGATTGTAAGCTCTCTGTAATGATTTGGGGACCAGGCAGGCATCTATGGTACTCAACAACATATTTTAAGATAGTGTTTATGCCTTGAAAACACTGTTTTCATTGCATTTTCAAGATTTGCAAGGTTTTTATAATAGAAATGTTACCATCATCATGTTTGAATAACTGTTTTAAACCCTAACTAGATATCTGTATACATTTAGGGTATTTGAAGGTATTTTAACATTGGGTTTCCTTGGTTTTCAAGCATTTTTTGATATTTGCAAGGTTTTTAAATAGAAGTTTCAATGTAATTACAAGCAAACTAAAATTTTAAGTCCAATAAACACCTAATACAATGTCTACAATGGGCCATCCATTATTTTTAATTCATGCAAATAAGTTCAGTGTAGTAAAATGAACAAAACAATCAAGATTCACCTAGAAAAAACCATAACCCAACCCGGACCTGGAGAAACCCGTACCCGGCTGACTGGGTCCAGGTGCAGTACTGGGTCCGGGTTGGGTTAACCTTTGGGGTACCCAACCCAACCCAAGCCACACACTAGCAATTGAGCCATATGCTCTATCTGGTTCCATTTTTATTTGTATTCTTGCTGTAGTGTCAGGCCTTATCTCATTTCCAGACACTCCCTGTGCTTGATAACCACCTGCTAATGTTTCCCACACTTGTTAACTGTCTGCAGATATCTCCTGCACTCATTTATCCTGCCTGCCGGGCACTCTCTACATATGATTACCAGTTATCCTGCCTTCCAGGTGCCTCCTGTGTTAGAAATAAAAATGGAGTTTAATGATTGTGTAGCTGTTTGACCTCGACTGGGCCCTGAGGCAAACGGGTAAGGTACATGAGTAACTACATACTGTATTTATACCTGTAAGAATGACTATGTCATAGTGCATATAACAGGAAAGTGGGCACTATGTGAATATCTGTGGCTACTATGCATACAGCAAAGTGGCTACTGTGAGTATATGCATGGATACTATGGGTGTATGCGCAAATATCTCCTGTGATATCATAAATTCATAAGTATGTTGTAATGTGGGCTAAAATAGATTTTCTGTAAATTCCAACATCCTGCACTTGATAACTATCCATCAGGCCCTCCCAACAACTTACACAGCCTCCCTACAGTATATAAGTAGATACCCCTAGTCCATGTACCCTAGTCTGTTATTACTGCTGTTACTGTTGTTACCAAATCAATCCCATTTTGCTTCTGTCTCTGTCTCTGTCTCTCTTTTTTGTCTGTTCCAACCTGTTTGAAGGCTCACTGTCATCTGCATTGACTGTGAGGCTCCATCCACAGATCCCAAATCTACTTTGAACATCAACACAACATCAGCAAAACCTGTATGGTTGATAAGGTATCTTAATACATTCTGGAGCAAGGGTAACAGCTCCAGAGCGCTTCAGAGCAGTTTGATGGCTTTTTGACAGCTGTCAGTGCTCTGGAGCATTCTGGAGTACATACAGGTTTTGCTGATGAACCTCCTTGGGACTGGAATCTTGATGCATACTGGTCTAATTTGAAAGATATTGAAGAAGAAACCAAATTGAATCCTATTCCTATGGTGCAAATCACTTAGTCATCACAACTTTTGTGCAGTCACCAATTTGGTCATGGAACGGATCCTATAGTTAGCGCTCATGACTAATATACACATTTAACAATTTTTTTCTGAAGTTTAAGGCAAACATGCCTCTTGTGATGGCTTCAGTTAAAATAGAGACAATTTGGCAATGGGAACACTGGGTATATCATTGGATTGATGCATATTGGGATGGTCTTGGGGTCAAGGAGGCTCAGCAGAGGGTGAATGATATCAGCAAAACAGTATTACTCTCATCATCATGTTCCTGAGGGTCTTGCTCATAGTTTTGACCAGTAAACCAGTAATGTAAATTACTATATATGTACATAGCACAGCCACTCGCCAATTTGAGAAGTTCATCTTTTTTTCCTGCAACACTACAGCTTATCCCTCTGACAGAAACATACCTCCCTATAGGTGCTTTAATTCTGTCAGAGAGATAAGTGATGTTTATACACTATCCTCAGTAGCATACCACTGCACAAAAGTTGCAGTGACTAAGTGATTTGCACCATAGGAGGAAAGGTGTCTGCAACCACCCTTTGATATTGATCAGGGTGAAATATTGAGAAATCCATGATGGAATATCCAGTCTATCAATGATGTTTTTCACAATCTGTTATTCTGTTGTTCATTGTTCATCAAGTCACCAGTCCTTCAAGCTCAGATCTTTCTCCTCTAGCCCAGTTACAGCCTTAAGAATACTGTCTAAGTCAGATTCTATGTAGTCTATAGCAAATCACCCCAAGCCTGACTATCGCTCAGCCACAGTCAACATCTTAACTCTGAAACCTGATGTGTTCCCGAGGGCCAACATCCATAAGTATATACCTGAACACATTGGCATATATTCTTTAAAACAATTTTTTCTTTCCTTGCTTTGACTTTACGCTGGCCCAGGTTGATACAAATGAAAATTCTTGCCTGGCTACTCCATAAAAGTCATGTCTATGCTTTCTCTCTCGGTATTCCGCTCAATCCTGTAGCAAATATTTCATTTCCCGTGGTCTGGGAATGAGTCTCTACCGATCCTACTGGTTTTTTGCTAGATCACCAGTGGAAAAACCCTTCAACAAATGAGTTTACTGGAGGTGGTATCTTTGCAGAGATAAACGGAGCTCTGGGGCAGTCACTTAATCCCCAAACAGTAGCTCTACGGGTTACAGAGTCTGGGTATTTTCTTGTTATGGACCTTTGCGGTTCAATGTACTGACTATTTCACACAGGACATTTATTATGTTCAGACTCGTAATAAAGTTAGTCAATTTCTATTCATGTCACCTTGTACCCTCATTGCTCTCTAAAGGTCTAGCACTACAAGCATATTCTACACAAGTTCAACCTTCACTGTCCTTCATCGGCAAAAGTGGGCCAATGTGGCACCAGAGATGTAAGCCCTATATAATGCCTTACCCTGCCGGGTAACGGGTTACACTGGGACAAAACATGGGTTTTTTTAGGGGATTCTTGTTGTAAACTAGTTTTAGGCCAACTTTTCTGGAAAATATTGGCTTGAAATGATTTCAGGAGAATAAATCGGGAATAAATTGAAAATGGGGTGTATTTCAGTATACTACAGTGCAATCTAGACCAACTGAACTCACAGAATAGTTTTGAGTAGTTCACCCCACTTTAGCACCCAACAGCCTTCACATGTACCCAGTGAAAGGTGCCCACAGTTCAACTTTTGTTAACTTGAAGTTTCACTTCTTCCTCATGTTTCTCATCACTGTAAATCTCAGTCCTTTACCATAGCATAAAGAATTTTCTGCGAACTATGAGTGGTGTTTGATTCTCAATGTATTGTTCAGTTGCAACTTAATGCAACTTAATACCAATTTATTGTCCAGCCCACAAATTATACCAATTAAGTATTAGCAATTTATTGTCTGAAATGCAATTCAGGACAACTTAATGTCTTATACTGCATTACATCCGTAACCAATTCCTAATGAAAGCTTGTGAGATACAAATTGAGTGAATGTTTTAGCCATTTATCATAAATCAGTACATTAAATTATGATGCGGCATTGGCTCACTTTTGCTGATGTTACTAGTCCGTTAGCTGCCAATACTGTTCTTCCAATAACTGGCACACTGTACATATGTATAGGTCAATGGACCGGATTTTCCAATAAATTGATTCTACAATTGCAGATATCTGGGCACATCGTTTCCTGCCATCTCGGCGTCTTCAGGCACAAGTTCCCCTGTGGCAACATCACTTTAGTTAGCCTCCTCCCCTTCGGCTATCATCTCATCTTCCTCAGATGTTTTCACTTACCCCAGTGGGTTTCTGCTGCCCCCTCAAAGAGCAGCTCATCTAGGTACGTTGCTTACTATAGGTGCCCTAGAAATGCAAATTGTAGAAAAAATCCTTTCTCCTGCCCTCAATTTTGAATCATTTCCCTTGAGAATTATACTGTGTACAGCTTGATCATATTTTCAAAGGACTGTCTATTCAGAATTTTAAGCCATGCAGTAGAAAGAATTCAGGATTTTCAAAAGTGCTGAAAACCATGGTTGCACGCAGCGTGACTTTTGAAAATGAATTGATTTTGAGAGTAATAAAAAAAAAATTGGACAGCTTAGCAGTCTGAATGGTATCAAGATATGTTGGCTACTGGTAGATTGGATGGCTTGATGTAGTCAGAAAGCGCAAGGAAAGCCTTAGAGTTTACCGAGGTTCAGAAAGTCGAGGGTTTTGAGCATGTTTCGGCATCAATGGCACCATGACTTTACCACTCAAGTCACCGGATGTCACGTTTGCACTTCCCTGCTATTTTGGAGGTCATTGTCGGCACCTTCTGGCACCAGCTCAACTCAAAATGTTCTGAGGACAGTCATTAAGAGAATAGGTAGCTACTCTGAAAATCTTAGAGCTCCCGGATAAGAATTAAACAAGTTTTTCTATACCAACATTTTGATTCGCATTACTAGGTTAGGAAATTTAAACTCACCCGGACAAACCGGTTATCCGGGCCGGCGCACCACCAACCAGATTTCGAGTCGTAGCACTTATTTTAGGTGTATTACTTATAATTATAATGATAAATACATGACCAATATTGACTATACTGAGGATGAATGTCAAAAATTAAGGTGTGTAGTGAAAGAAGCCCGCCGCAGGCGAAAAGGCACCATGCGGTGGGGAAAGCCTGCTGCAGGCGAAAGCACCATGCAGTGGGCCCTAGCGGCGAGCGTGCCCGCTGCAACAGTTCATGTAAAAAATAGTTCAACATTGTGCTGCAATGATTGCATGCAAGAGCTTCAAGAATATTAGACATGTCAAGTATCTACATGCACAAGCACAGATTCAGACATCACAAAAAACTCATTTTCAGACTGAAGATGATCATTTTAATAAAATTTACTTTTAAGTAGTACTTTTAATAGTAGTTCTTGTTGTAGTAGTCAATAAGTAGTACTGAAGCCCCACCAACTGAATGTGCAAAACAGCGGGTGCTTATTTTTCATCCGGGTGGGTTTTGCTTCCTTAGGTTAGCTATAGTATAATTCATGCATCTCTAAAATTTAAATCAATTGAATAATCTCAGCCACTCTGCAGATACAGTTGCAATCGTAGGAGGTATTATCGGACAACGGAGGTGTTGTCGTCAGCTCCATCATCGCAGTCGCTACTGATATCCGGACGGCGTTCACGACGCAATGCATCAAACAATGTAGCAGTAGGCCATAGTAAATTTCACTTGGATGGAGCTTCGGATTTCTTTCCTTCCAAGTGCATACCTCCTCCTGCTCTCCTTGATGTCTCTTCAAGTTCGCAGAGGGAGTTCCAACCGATGCGAGGATCAGTTTCCCCAGTCACATGACCTCAAAGCCTGAGTTGGACAATAAGCTGGGTGCACTCTGTTCAGTGTAGAGTAGAGGTATGGGAATCATACAAGTTGTATGTTCCCATACATACATAGAATTGTGGTTTGGCTGGGGCTTGGCCCTCATGGGTGGGCAAAAAAGAACAACCACACGCTGGCTAAGTCCGGAACATCAGAGACGCTGGAAATGTTTACTAGAGCAGGACTTTCCACAGATAGGAAAGGACAACAGGCTACACTACTGGATTGTGCCCTGACATAAACATGGGATGGGTGGGTTGGGAGACTCAAAAAACCAATGTAAAATTGGCGGCGATGAGAGTCAGGATCAAGACAACTGAGCGCCTAGATGCCGAGTCTCTCACCGTGCTCAGCTTATCCTCTGATAAGCGCGCCTTGCTAGCTTATTGCGGAACACACTTGCCAACTTGAAGGGGATATTACTCAGATTCTTCGTTTGACTTCGCTAATAATACTATGGTTGGCAGGGAAATGGGCCGCATGGGGAATTGCAACTTTTCAAAAAGTACTTGATTAAGGTGTTTCCTGGTTTGCTATGGCTCCCATTATTTTTTTGTAGGATCTTTGGATACTATTCTTTAGATTAGGCTACTTAAATATAGTGGATCTTGAGGAGATCGAGCATGGTGGACTGGACATCGACAATCTTACCTGTAGTTTCACCATCAAAACCTCAGGAACGCAATGAAAAGAATTAAGCAGGGGACAAACAGAGGCCTCGACATATGAAGCACACTATCAAGAACTTATATCCAAAATTTGAGAGATATTGGTGTAGTATTCGCTGAGCGATGGACAAAACAATGTACAAGTGAGGACAAGCGTGACAGAATCCAAGCGGTTGACCTTACCATTCATGCCGTGCATCAGCCAAACACTCAATCCCTTACCAACTTTGCAAACACCTCTGTATCCTCTAAATGGCCAAATCCCATCGTTATCTCCAGCCTAAAAAAAAGTCCTCGCACCTTTAATGCTGAAACGGAAAAGCAGCTTGAAGAGGGATACTACCAAACGGTTCCCAACAGATGCCCGAATTCTGACGTCAAGAGAGGGAAAGAAGGAAGCAGTGGCAGATGCGGTGAAAAAAGCGGCAAAAGAGAAGGCTGAAGCAGAGAGGAAGAAAAAGAAGCAGAATACTGGATGGGAGGATATTCTTCATTGTGTACTGCATTCTCCGGTAGTCTCACGTCAAAGAACAACCGTGACTTGACTGATATTGCATTCTCTCTTGACATTGAAACCGACAGCGCAAGCCTCAATGTGCTTCGTGTATGTCTCAAGGCTTATTTCAATGCTAATCCATCGTTGAAACAAACCCCTCAATACATTGGTCCATTCTCTTGGAAATGCAAGCGCAATGATTCTCCAAAGGAGAACACTGATCCAGGACCATCTTCTACTTGTCCCCGGCTATCTTCTCCACCTACTCCTGGATCTTCGCATCATTCACCATCTCCGATATTGCATTTTACACAACCTTCTAGCTACCAATTTCCTAATCCAGTACAACCTCGTCCAGTTCCGCGTCCTATTCCTCATTTATCTCATGATCCCGCTAATAAGGCAAGGGCGCGAGACCTCGTCGGGTGCATGCGTGAGATAAGAAACCTAAGATGAGAGGTATACTCATCCCTCAAGAAAATAGTGACAATCTCTTGGGTTTTGTCGGGGAAGCCAACGCTGTCACCGCCAGATCGCAGTGACCAGTCCGGGGTGGAAAAAGACCTGAGGTCTTGACCAGACTCAAACGGAACTGTACGCTGACTCCGGTACACAAGGGGAACGGGTTAAGGAAGCTCGCTGAGGGTGAGCTGATGATGACGAAGACGACCCACAGAGCGATGAGAAGTGATAAAATATATTAGTTCAGGTGTAGACCTGGGAATAACGTTAGGTGAGACGTTGGTGAACCTAGCAGATGAAGGATAGATGATAGAGATAGATGATAGGATGATAGTGATATGTGATGGGTGATAGGGCGACATGCAAAGCAATGTCAAAGTAGGATGCAAACCAAGAGGCAAGCAGAGCCGAAGATGATAGAAGATAATTACGGACAAAAACCGTCATTACACGATAATTTCCTACCTATGGGGATTTGGGCACAGCCCACCCAGACAACACTCCAAGATGGCTATAGTGCTAGTCCTTGTGGCACTGGATATTATTCGAAGGATGAATTGTGATATAGAATTGGAGAACCATAATGATACATGAGAGCTTGTCCTAAGGTAGGATAGAAAAGATAGTGATAGTGATGATACTGAGAAGATCCTGAGTCGTCGATGCGCAGACTCGGATGATGATCCAAAGTTTGATGAGGAAAAATCGTCTTTTCCTTGGTTGATAGCCTCGAGAATGATAATGAACCTTCGGAGAGAGGATAAGAAAGAAGACAGGATATGAAAAAAAAGAGAAGGTCCAAAAATCTCGGGCTTGGAGAGAACGAGAATGAGGAGAATGCTTTCCGCGCACACCAGACAATGGTGGCGGGAAGCAAAAGAGATGCTGACATGCACCGCAATTCTGGTCTCAATGCGGACATCAGTCATTGTGCCTGTGTCAGCTGTATTGATACCAGACTCTCTTCTCGTCTCCGGTGCTCCCTTGCCTTATCTAACACTTACGCTAGCCGTTCTCAAGCTCACGTAGCTTCAGCTAGCACCTACTTTACTGATATATAATAAAAACGCTTGAATTTTTCTGTTCTTTCTGCATGCTCGCACTGCTCGATGGCAAACAAAATGGCTGATTACCAATACCTTGGCCGCTCTGCCCTGCTCTGCCGCTCAACGGCTTTCGTGTGACAGCCAAGTGACCGAACAGTTGCAATTCCCTGTTTTTGCTCGGACATTGCCCGACGCCAGTAATAAAATATTATAAAATCTCAAAAAAGCAGAGTAAGGGTTTTTAGATGCTAAGAATCGAATGGCCTACTCAGATTTTTAAAATTCTAAGTCCTTGTAAAGTTATTGGCGATTTATCGAAAAGTTGCAATTCCCTGCCAACCATAGTAAGTAGGTCGATAGTTGCATTCGGCTACGCCCGAGTCGGAAACTGGTGCTAGTATCTTCAGCACGTTCCCATTATGGTAGGCTCCTTCATCCTATGAGCAGCCGCATTTCATACTACTCAAGACTCGCACCGTAGAGCTACACTAGCACTTCATAGCCATTTTAAATTTAGTATATTTTACTCCCACCCATAGCGCACTGTAATTCGCACCTTACTTACTATATCCCACTTCAAGGTCATTTCCCATCCCAGCTTGAGAGAGGTGAATGGCATGGAAAGAACGAAACGACACACCGGCGGCTTGGCAGGCCAAACTTCAAAGACACTTCGATGGATTTTGAGACTATCCTATGATAAACGGAGATACATTATTCTTGCAATCAGGGCAAAATTTAAAAAGTGAATTGTTCGAACACCGAACTCCCTGTATAGGTCTCCTCATTTTCCCGGAATCCACCGCTAATACTACCTGACCAACGCATATACGCCCCTTCTTCATTCAGCAGCACATGATCTCCTGAAGCAATAGCTTCAAACACCTTTCCGCCTCCCAAATCAATCGTGATATTGAAGCCGTCGGGATCACTGCCCAGTCCTGGTGGGTACGTCGCATTGATGGGTCGTACTTGGACGGTGGATCCGCAGGTTGTTCCAAGGATTTTACCTTTCTCGGAGAGGTACCCGCTAGTGTATTCTGTACCGTTGGATGAAATACCGTCGAACCATACGAGTGAGTAGGGACCAACCCTCCCGTGGCCCCAATACCAGCTCGTGACGGCGTGATCGAAAGCCACATCTCCCCAATTCTGACAACGCGAAGATGAGTAGGTGCTATGATTTATAGAAATAGACGAGTTGGCACCTTGTCGTGGTACCCAGATCCGGTAAAGCTCACACTGGTGCCGTTAATGTTGAGCTCTATGATGGTTTCCGCATCCGGAACGGCGTTAGCCCAGCCTACATGAGGAAAGAGCTCCATGTTTACACCTTCTTTAGCGGGTGAGCAAGGATAATGAGGAGGTGCAATCTGTACTAACAGTTAGAGTCGGGAAAAGGAAAGAATCCAAGAACGAACCGATGTCATGGATATAAATCCCGATATTCCAAGTTCCTCTGCAGCATCCGAGTCAAAGGTAACATTATAGCATGTCAGATCCCGCCCAAGAAATCGACTCCCAGTACCCTCCCAATCTCCTGTAATATCATTCCCATCCAAAGTCAATTTCCCTGCAGTTGCAGAGGGTGAATCAACAGCAAAAAACACATCTTCTTCCGGAGTTTGCACGCGGATCTGTACTTCTAGAATATCTGTAGCGCTTTCCGCACCTATAAAACTAGTGCTTGGAGAAGCGTAGAAGACAGCGACGATGGAATAGTTGGAATCAAGGGAAACTGCGTCGAAATACCACCAATCGTACGACGAGGAATTGATATTGGTTACTTTTGGTCCATCGAAAGATGAGTCGGAGATGAATTGTGCGACGCTAGTGGTGTTGGAAATGGTAGGAGGGATGGAAATGGATTTAAAGGAGCTTTGAGCGCAGGTAGCACATAGAAAGTTCGCCACCAGGCTCAGGAGGGTGATAGAGGGCTTCTTCATGACAATGATGAGTGTTTCATCTGTCCTCAGCCTCTTATATAGGTTACGAGAGTCAAGACCGACGTCTGACTGGTTGACCTCCCACGCTCATATAAAGTGGAGACATGAAATTAGACTAGTACTAGAGATTTAGACTCGCGGGGCCAGTTCCGTTCGGTCGCCACCTATTTCAAATAAATTTGAAATGCGCTGTCAACAGCTGAGGTGGCTACCGAAGGACTGGGAACAAACCCGCGTCACTAACAGAGTCACAATTTCGTGACTTTAACTTAGTGAAATTTCGATTCAAGAAAAGCGAATTTTCATTGCGGAACTCTGTCCCCAGCTGTGACCCTTATAAAAATATCATGGCTAGACTTATAGTGTTGCATAAAGTTAGAATATCAGTATTATAGAGATATAAAATAGAAAATACGTGCATAAGATGAGATATTGCTCAAAATGACCCAAAAACATCAAAATCGGCGACGTCGATATAAGTTCTGGACAAGTGTCTCTCGGAGTAAATCCGGAAGATATTGAGGGTATTCTATAACCGAAATTAGCATCAAATCTCAGCGTTGGAGTGAGCAAAACAAAATATTGCTTCAGAAATCACCAAAAATCCAGGATGATGCAGTCGGAGCAGGTGCTGCTTGACTTAAATTGACCGTTCTATACTGCTAAAAGTTCGTGTAGGTCATAAAACGGCTTAAAGTGAGCCATAGTGACCTGTGCCCAGAATGCGAGGCAGTATTGTTCACTTGATCACTGAAAATTGCAGATAGTGACATCAAGATGAGCGCCGTAGGCTTAAGATGAAGGGAATAGACTTACTAAAGTATAGAAATGTTATATCCAGGATTGAAACAATCCTTACATACCTTGACGTTGAATGGGAGTGAATATTGTGCTCTTCACCACCGAAAATCGCCAGTATTGGATTGGAAAGCACTCATTTACCTTGAATTTACCTGTAAGAACTTACCATGATCATAGAAACCTTTTAGCCTACCTTGTTACAGTCGGGAGGAGCGGGGACAAGCCATTCACGCAGAGGTAGTGGTGGAGAGAAATCAAAATTTCGCTAAGTTCAACACATCAAAATGTGACTCGGTTCTTTATCGAGGTTTGGTACCAGCCGTTCTCCGAACTTGCTTCCGTAGGTCAGCAAGTATTTGTCATTTTGCAAATTCGGAGAACGGCGGGTTCACGAGCCTACTAGAGATTTAACAATTAGAGAGCGAAGGTCCGTGATCCCCGAGTCCGGTGCACGAAGCACGAACGCTTTAATGCTCCAGCATTTCAAACCGGTGTAGCGGCCGGTTCCATCATGCTTATTGTTCAGACATGGTACATGGATGTAGGGGCTACACAGCGGAGGAGGCCAGACAACGTCAATCGCTCCATCGCCGTCGCGTCAAAAGACTGATTGATAGTACCAACATGATGATGATGATTCTGTATGTTCTAGGCTTGAAGCGAATTGGATACCAGCTAGAAAGCCAACGATTGAAAACGTCGGGCTTTATTTAATTCCCCAGTGTTACGTTATATTGTGGAGGAGATTTACATTGCAAGAGGGAAGGGGGTTGGCAGTCGGGACTGTCAAGAGCCGTTTGGTCAGCCTTGAAAAGGTACTAGGCCGACGAACATGACACAGGCATGAAGTTGGAAGTGAGAATATGGTGGAGAAATGAATGGAAACTCGAAGATTTAGATGATACAGTGAAGCATGTACTGAGTCGATAGACGCGACCTTGAGGTGAAAGAAAGGATAGTATTTGAGAATCGGGCTAAAAGAATGGAGCCTGAGCTTCTAGGTAATCGTAGAAAGCAACGGCTCAGATAGCGGGCGATGGCTAGTAAGACTTCAGATCAAGTCAGGACTCGGCGTACTATAGCTGTGCTCGTGATACAAGGCAGACTCACCGGCACACTGGCACCACTGGAAGATGCAGCGGAACATAGTCCTCCTCTTCATCTACCGGACCCGGATCTCCTGGGTACGCAATGAGCGTGAGTGGATGCGCAGTGGACGCATGAATGTCGAATCCTCTTTGACCCTGTGTCTTGTTGATGCAGATACCTCAAGAGCGCCATACTTTATGCGAGTACTAAAGCCTGTTTACTAAAGGATGTCACAGTCGAGGATTCAAGGTTTATGAATTGGCGCAGCGTACTGACGACTCTTTAACTGTCTCCTAATCCCACACTCCACTTCCACGTTACCTCCATCGTCGGTTTCGTTTCTGTTCTCTTTAGTATATATCGTTCGCTCATTGGTTTATCCTGCTTTGTAGTTGCCTTGTCTTTGGATGTTTCGTTGTTGGATGTGTTGGAGGAGTTGAATCTCACGTGCTCGAGTTGCAGTTCTGGATAGAGCGAATTATTCGTTTTCTTTAAGTCTCCAAGTTCGCATGGGTTCCGAGCTCCGTTCACTTAGTTGGTTCATTGGAGGAGGGGTAGGCATAAGGGAGGATGCAGGAGAAGGTTTCTGTTTTGTTGGCGACCGGGTCAGTGGGAAGATGGGTTTGTTTATCGTTTGTTAGTTTTGCATTGCTAGAGATGGGTAGCTAGGTGACCTTGTGTTGACAAGATGAAATCGATGTTGTAAGGAGAAGGTTCAGGGCAGTGGGCGCTTGAACTCAAATAATTGGCGCCGCCAAATTCATGATCCAAGCCTGAACACAAATGTTGCTCTTACTCGAAGCGCGTAGTATCTATTCCTACCTGTATTCGTATTCAAAGTTTTCGAAATCATGATGCATCCAAATCGTGGTCATCTTTGCAGTTGCACAACGACAACTTGAATGCAGGCAGCCCAATATCACTATCACTGTTGTCTACGAAATGTTATCGACACTTCGGAGGATTAAGTTATGATAGAAACTTCCCATTTTTTCCTTCAAGACCGTTATCTCGTACGATTTTTCTATCTACGCCCCCCTCGTGCCACGATGTGGTTTTCGACCTCGAACTTTTCCACTTCTTTGCCCTCCCAAAGTACAGAACGATCTGCAATAGGTTACGAGCCACTCACTGCGAGCCAGGATTCTGAGCTTCGTCCGCTGAAAACGCCCTCTTACAAACGCGCGGTGATTTCTAGTCTCATTTTCTTCGCCGGTATCATCTCCGGACTCGTCATTGCAAGAGTCTCCGGGAGCAATGGAATAGTCAGTACAAGGAATCTTGACGCAACATCATTGGTGTACTGTGCGTGTATCTTTTGTTTTCCCTGTACTATTGTTTACTGACGCGAACACCGTTCAGCTCCTGCCCATAGCGCTTTGCGCTACCAAGTTCGCTGGTTTAACGCCTCATTTGGCACCCATCTTACCGAGTACGAAGGTCCACCTTCGGAAGCACTTGACGAGAAATGGCATGATTTGTACCGATGTAGGCTTTCTCCTCTTTGCGATGCTATCAAAGCTAAATTTCGAATCTCATACTGTAGACGGTATCAGTCGAATTCCAGCCAGCGAGGCAGAAAAGCTGGTCGATAAGACTGTACCGATCCCTGAGGATGAGAAGCACTACATTATTAGCTTGGATGTCTTTCATCAACTTCACTGTTTGGTAGGAGATTTTGATCGTGTTACGCATTCTGCTGCTACTAAGAACATACATACTTTTCCATGCAGAATCTCGTCCGAAAAGCACTCTATCCCGACTACTACCCGCCTTCCGAGCTCTCCCATCTCGAGCACTGTGTTGATATCATTCGCCAGGCCATCTCATGCACAATCGATCTCACTCCGATATCTTGGACGTGGTCCGAGCCACAACGGGCAACGTTACCCAAGATGGACGGTGCTCATCAGTGCGTAGACTTTGAAAACATCCAGAAATGGGCCTACGATCACCGAATGGTCACGGAGTTTGATGATAAAGTGAATCTGGAACTTCTGCATAACGGAGGAGATAGCAAGTCTTCAACACCATAAATTCCCCTTTGTAGATTAATGGCACAGTTTACTGAGAAGGGTTGGACGTTCCCGCTTTGATTGCATTCTAAGTATGTGTTTCTATCTAATGCGAGAGGTAACCAACATCATGATGTTGCAGAACATCTTATCTTCTTTTTCTTACTGTTTTCTTACTGTTTTCGTCGCGCAGAGCCCAAGGCTCACTTCAAGTGTATCAACCCGTCTTCGATTGCACTCTTGTGATGTGGTTGCCTGCGCTATCTACGTACCGTACAATCACAATCTGCGTTTGATTCGCTTGATAAATATAATACACTCAATTGCTTTAAAGGATGCCAGTGGAAGCTCTGGTATGTAGTTCGTCGATTCCCCAGCAGCAATGAAAATCAACATATTCTCCTTACTAGCATTCGCAACCCTTGTAGCAGTGAGCGCTGCACCTGTCGAGGAGGTTAGCTGTTCTACTTCTTCATTAGGCAGGACTCCACTAACACCAGTGAATCATCCTCTCAAGGCTCGCACTGTTCCTGACCCCGATGCGAGCTTTAATGACAAGTACGCAAAGAGGGTGGAGGTGGGTCGCCTTTTTTGTCTTCAGCGTTGTCTCCAATCACAGTGAATTGTTTTCCCTTCTAGATTCCCGACCCCGACGAGAGCTTCAATAACAAGTATGCGAAGAGGGTGGATCTATGTCGTTTTCTTTTTTCAGCGCCATCACACTGAATTGCTTTCCCTTCTAGATTCCCGACCCTGACGAGAGTTTCAATAACAAGTACGCGAAGAGGGTGGAGGTGAATCTTTTTTTCAGCGCTGGCTCGAATCACACTAAATTTCTCTCTGTTCTAGATTCCCGACCCCGACGAGAGTTTCAATAATAAGTATGCCTAGAAGTCTTGAGCCTCAAGTGAATGTATGCATGTAGTACGCGTTTGTTTACAGCAACAAATTTATAAGGATATTCTGCTTGTGTCTTCTATTCCTTCCCGAGACTCCGTCATCCAACATCCAAATATTCCGATACTCGGCTTTTATTTCCGTTCCAAATTCATCGCTACCAAATCCAAATCCAACAATCGGAATACAAAATTCAGATAACTGAGACAGCATAGATGCGGTTGCAATATTGGTTCGTGTGTTTGCGGTGCATCCATTTCGTGCAGTGAGCAGAGTAGGGCATGGCTGAACTTGATGGGGCAACGGTTGCGTGTAAGAGCAATTCAGTCTCAAGCAGTACTTGGACGATGATAAGTAATTGTAAAAAGCATTGAGCTTGAGTGCGGCGCGCTAATCAGTGACGTAGAACCCTCATCATCCGAGCGTACCCCGCTCTTATAATGGCCTTGGAAAACTCTTCTGTTGAAATGTCATGTCTTCTGTTTCTCATATTCTTCGCCGAAATGGTGTCCTTAATCTACCAAGAGCTTCCCCTGCGTCCAAAACGCTGACCGAAGCGCTTTTATGGAAGGACGCGCAACAAAATCACTGTTACTTCAAGCAGTCTGGGCTTCACAACCACCTCAGTCATCAGTGCGTGTCTTTGTAGCGCTCATTCCAAGGAATTTATCAATATATCTCCCTACTGGTAGCATCTTAGCGGCTTATGATTTGGGTGCATCTCCAGGCCTCCTTCAAAAGATCTACGACAATGAAGCCAGTTCTCAACGACCGATTGTACTGGAGGAAAAGGACAAAGATATCGCGATTGACGAGGACAGCTGGAGTCAGTATCTCGGCGACCAAAAGTAGGTTTTAGGGCTCCGGGGTCTTCGTTTGCTGACCGTGGCATCTCACTGCTACTTACAGTGCTTATAGCGCCTTCGTTACGTTCTTTGAGAGCCGTGTCAGTTCGTTTGGCGCAGTCAAAACTATAGAGGAGTTCATCTTCTCACCAGCTGCCAATGAGGAGGGAAAATGTATGCTCACGCGTCTCATGAGCGGAGCGTAAGTGAATCGTCTCTCGGAACATACACATCCTTACGTTTTATTCTAGTTTACATCCCTTTATTCTGCTGGGCGTAAGTGAATAGACAACCCCGTATCACCTCCGTGCTGACTGAATGTAAAGTATGCTTTGGAGTTCGGAAACGATGCATTGGTCGCTACAGGTATCTCCTTGTCCAATCTTTACGGTGCTTTATTACAACTTTATATCTTCTAGGAATAGCCACAGCCTGCATCCACATTCCTGTCTCACCTGCCCTTTTCAAACCTGAATCCAAGACCGATTCCACCACTTATCCACCTGGCAGGTGGGTAAATGGTGAAATTGGTCTATCTGTCCTCGAAATCCTTTCTCTCCTTCAGTCCTCTCCCGCTCTCAAACCTGTAATGCCTTACGACCCCAACGCACTCGTAAGTGCTCGCATCAAGTCGGCTCTACAAGATGGCAGGCAGGACGAGATTATTCACTTGTGCTCTCGGTTCCACGTCGACGAAACACTCAGAAAGGCCGGGATGATGGCCAAGATTGAGGAACTCATCCGGGCTTCCGTTCTTCTTTTGTTCGCCACTGGAAAGGAGGGACGTAAACCCCGGTTGGATTTCTTCCTTATGCATCTAGTCACATCCTCGCTTTTCCTTAGGTCTTATATCAACGTGTTGGAAAACCCTGCTCACAAAGCGACAATCATCAAAGCATTCCTTCCAGGCGTGCTTCTTTTCTCACTTATTCGCGGTCGACCGACTATTAAACCCAATTTACTAATGGGAGCAACAGACAAGCCTCGTCCGCCTAACCAGTTTGAACCTCCTTATAAACAAGGCCATGGTATAGGAAGTCCTTTGAATGATGAAGATTATAATCCTTGGCCAGCTCTGATTGAAACCTCCATTCATTTTTCCGACTCGCACGTTTTAAAGACAATGCGCACTTTGCTGCTGGCTGAAAGGGAATATGGAAATACAGAGACGGGGCGTGTTATTGGCATATTTAAGCAGTCAGAAGGTATGACCAATGCTAATGCTAATGCCAATGGCATGCCATTGTCGGAGGAGCAGGAGGAAACTTTTGAAGGGATCGCGAAACTGGATGGATCTATCTTCGTGAGGGCTGCTGGGATGTTGATGGATTATATGGGATGGACGACGTACGGGCAGCCGGAGAGAGATGACTGGGATCGGAGTGCGCTTGGTTGGGATGATGCGTGGAATGATGAAGATAATTAAGTCAATTGACTTCCCTCTGGTATGTATAAATGACCTATCATCTTTGTGTAGTTGTGCTTGTATATTACTGATTCCAAACTGATTCCCTGTCGCGATTCCAAAGACAGGGGGACTTCGAACTCGGAGACTATTTGCGAAGACTTCCTAACATTGGACCGCTCACTAAGACAATTCTTTGGAAGGGAGCATTCGTAAAAGGGAACGCTTATTTTACTACTTGGATAGAAATTTCGTCTGACTAGACTCCAATGAAGTATCATAAGAAGTTCTGTGATGAACCCTTTTTCCTTTTTTTCGAAAATTCCGTGATTCGTTGTGAGTAATCAGCCGGGAGACACAATGTTCAAGTTGTGGCTTATAATTCTAGAAATATTAGAACCGCAGGAGCGCCTCTGCCCGCGAAGGTAGGAATTTTCTCTATCATCGTCTTAATAGTCTTTATTGAAAGTGAATATCCTTCCATGACTCTTTCAAATATCAAGTCCGGCACACGAAGAATCGCTCGGGTTTTACTATAAACCAAGATTCTTGCTTTTGAGCTCATCGTAATAGATCTCATGCAAGCCAAAGACGAGGGATTGCCACTGGGGCAGATGCGCAGGAGGGTGTGAGGCCTGTGTTATCCGCTTTATTTTCCTGGTCAAAGCTGGGGTTATTGCCCACGTGTTGATGGTGACTTCATCAATTCCGTCTTGCTCTCAAACCATGATAGCTCTGGACTCCTGCGACTTACGAATTTTAATTGGCTCATTACTGTGGCGTAAACGCCGCCGAAGGAGAGCTCTTTAGCATATACACTTTCAGCTGCGACTCACGGAATTTACAACAATCCTGGGCCCTCCTGGGCGTTGGTCCTTGGACAAAGCTGGGTAGACTCGTACGAGCTGGGATTTTAATTTAAATGGGTCACTTTCAGATGCACGATACGGATAATCTCTTGTAGAGCATACTCAAACTTGTTCGGGACCGAACAATTTTAGACCGTATAGTACGGGGAATGGGCAAGTATTCTTGACATTGACCACACTACTGTCGGTGACTTTTGATGTACATATGTACCTATTTTCTTGCTTCTTAGTTTACAACAGTATTGAAATCCGTTAAAGTGGCCGTCGTGAACATAAAACTCGTAGACTATCATATCATACTGAGACCACAGGGCCATCTTTAAAATCTCGAACGCCATTCCTCCTTCTCGCACTAAACCTCACCTCCACCGTCCTAAACACCATGTACAAAATCCCCGCGGCAAAGAATCCCGTAATCAGTCCGATATCGCCCGTCCCAGCATCGGCGATGGGACCAGTGTACCAAGGCTGGTCCATGCTGGGCACGATCACGGCAAATGAACATAGAAAAGCAAGGACGGCGGCGATGCCTAGGGGTAAATTGGATGGGGTGTTCCAGTCTGGAACGTGGTACCGCGAGAAATCGTTCCTCCGGAAGATGAAATGTTCGCAGAGGACGATGGAGGAGTAGGAGGTAGCCCAGTAGCCGATTAGATCTGTTGAGTAGATTGAGGAAGAGAATGAATGAAGGAAGAACGGATGCAATACTCACTCAAAACGTCCTCAAACGCAGTGAAAAAGTGAGTAGCCCCAACGATGGCAATAGGGATGACTCTAGTAAGGAGAGTCCCATGCCTTTAGCTCGGGAAGATATCAGGAATACATTCGGACTCACATTGCTGTACAAATGAGAGAATAGATATATCTCGGGACTTTCGTAAGCACGGGAGAGATACTCATTAAACTGACGCCTAATTCAAGGTTATACAGTTTCCTTGAGATGACAGCAAAGAAAAGAACATACCAAAAGAGTACATCGTAATCGCACAGGGTGCGGTAACTGTCAGCGCTCCCAGCACAACAAGAAACTTCCCAAATCCCCCAATGGGTTCTAAAATCGCAACGAGGAAACGGCCAAAATCTTCCCCGTCACCCAATCCTGTTTCCCAAGAGGATACAGCGGGAGCGGCAGCAGCAAAAGCTGCACCGAGGATATGGCCTACGAACTACAAATGAAAAAGCTGTTATATAAAGTCGCAGAAAGAATGCGTGGAGTAAACGTACTGCAGACGTGAAAATACCACCGTATGCCCACGAGAAGATCTTCCATCTATTTTGAATCTGGTAAGCAGAAAGAAACAAGTATAACGATTGGTAAACTGACGTTGGCGCCTTGGCCTCATGATAGATCCCGTAGTCAGCTGCGAATGAACACCACGTCAAGTCCGATGCACCAGCAGTGGTTCCATACGCAATCAGCATGCCTGCAGTAGCAGCTGGGGAGGATGCGTTGAGAATCGGAATCTGTGTAACGAGCTGTTTGCCTCCTACGCCGAGGAGCGCGATAAAGAGCACGACACTAGGAACCCATATGTAGGTCTCGTACCAGTGAAGGGCTTTGTACCCACAGAAAGAGAGCTGTATCGCAGGAAGATTTAGTACTGATTATGACACCGGAAATGGAACAAATGAGGCGGTAGCTGACCACGAAGGAGATAATGACGATGATAACAATACCGGCGGTATCGTTCAGGTGTGTCGAGACGGCTGCAAGTACTTGGCCACCCACGATGGAATTGATGATGAGCCATCCGATTTGCGAAAAGACATTAAGGGCAGCGGGAAGCATAGCGCCGTAATATCTATTAAAAAGAGTGTGAGGAACTTGGCCAGATGGAGGGGAGGTGAAACGCACCCGAAAGAGAAACGGCTTTGTACCATTGTACGTGTACCGAGTTTGGGACCAAAGACCACGCTGTCAATGATAGGATTGATTAGTACGGCTCTAGGGCGCGCGATTTGAGATGTTCGTACAAGTAAGCGGGGACGAGGCAACATCTATGAAACGGATATCAGCTTATTCTGGAGACGAAGATGGGAAGAAACTTACATTATGTCCGCGATAACGAGCACGATTATAGATTCGCGAAAGTTCAAAGCGAAGAATATCGGACCCAGGGCGCCATGTTCGCCAAAAAGACCCTTGCATTTGGCGGAGCACGTGCCATCAAATCACGTCGTTCAACTTAGAGTAGGTGCTCCGTTCGTTCAATCTTTTTCAAGTTGAGCCATATGTAGCCTGAAAAAAATACTATAGTTTTCGAGTGTAAATAATAATGCACAGAATTTTTTCAACTGCTAAGCTATTAAGTCCTAAGTTTACATGCGTCTAAACATATTAGTGTGCAATTAGTGCAGCTTCTCAAGTTCGGCATTTGTCTGTCACCTTGAACCATGCCCAGTATACCTTCATAGGGTAAGTTTTTGCTGCTAGAGATTGTTATCTGCTAACATGCAGTAGATCCGAATAGCACTCGCAAGTGCTCGCACTGTGCATACACTGGCCAAATCAAGACCTTTCCACAAAAGCGAAATCTGACCTACAACAGAAAATGCTTCAGTTGTCAGCGACGCGACAAAAACACGGCTGACACGAAAAGAAAAGAAAAAACAGTTACAAATGAAAATGCACCCTTCCTACAGCTCCGAGCCCAGGGGCCAGCATTTCACCGTGAACGCACCCTATATAATTACTTACAGTACATACTTTGTAGCTATTGTACATATATACTTAGCTCTTAACTTTCTTGCAACAAGCTTAGACGAGAAGTTCGCAGTTGAATGAACGGAAGATTGAGCGGAGCGCCCAGATATGACGCGTTTGATGGCACGTGCTCCGCCAAATGCAAGGGTCTTTTTGGCGAACATCAGGGCGCCTGTACTCATCCTAGATTGTCGTCAACTTTCAATAACAAGGGAGCGAGATGAAGACGCACCCCGTGAGATTCAATATCGCGGAAAACCAGACCGTAAACATCTGCCACATTCTGGTATCTGTGCGCTCTTCGACGGTGGTAGGCGTTATTCTAAACAGGGATAAGTTTTGAGTTCGTAGTACGATAACATCGACATACCCGTGAGTCTCAATTCCCCATCGCAAAGCCCTGCTACTCAGCCCTTCAAGTTTGAAAGCTCCAAGCGCGAATCCCCTCTGTCCACTATTCACAGTTTTATCAGCGCCAAAGGAGTCGTTGCCGAATTCGTTTGAGTTGGATGAGTGGTCAATCGATGAAGTTTTTTCTTCCATGATCGATGTTTAGCGCTCGGAGTCAACTACCTAGGACTATCTCAATGTCTGCGGAGGAGAAGGAGCTGGTGGCAAAGAAGAGGAAGAGACGTGACCATAAGTTGGGCGGGATATTGGCAAAGCGAGCACACGATCTCAGGCTCTTGCTTCGAATTCTGGAATATCTGATCCGAATTACCTTTCCAGTCTTACAGCTTCATCAGTTCGCCTCTAAACAGTTATGTAGAAGCACATGAGAGCGGAAAGGAGCTCTTGTAATTCCTAGCCACGGCGCGTGTATCGTTAATATAAGTAAAGACTGGGTAAGACTAGAGGGTTAACTTGAACTGCAAGCGCTCAAACCGGGTGTTGCCGCATGCATGACATCGGATGACGGCATGCTTAAAGCCGAGCCAGAGAAGCTCCCACTATCAGGATGTCCTTCCAACTCCTCAGTGGAGTACTGGCAAACCCAATGTATTTAGTATTGACTATGATACTTCAAGTATCATTTATTGTACTATATTTCATCACTGCCTAAGTTCAACATCTCAGTCAGAAGTCCAAGCTAAACATATCTGCTTAGTGGTCTTCATTAGTGCAAGCCTTACTATTCAATTATTAAACTACTTACCATTAAAACCATCCAACCACCTAAATCGGGCTCTCCCCAGGAAGTCAGTGTGATACTCCCTATCAGCAGGTCTGAAATTTGAACCAATAATAAAATCAGCCACCCTGGCCTGAGCTAAGCTACTCAGGTTGATGTCCTTTCCATTGAATACTGTTTCTTGGAAAGGATTTCCATCAAAAAGCTTGTCAAAAAGTTCCTGATCATTTCCATTAGCTTCATTGATCACAAGGAGTTGAGAAATAGCTTCATCTCCAATGTATTCCACTGCATGGGGACACAGTAGTCGGACAATGGATGCATTTCCATTGCAAGCTGCTGCATAAAGAGAATGTCCATATGCTCCTCCAAGAGCATTCACATCAGCTCCATGGGCCAATAGAAGCTGAATAATGGATTCATTTCCTTTTGCTGCTGCTGCTTGAAGAGCATTTCCATAATAGCCTCCCTGAGCATTCACATCAGCTCCATGGGTCAAAAGGAGCTGAACAATGGCTTCATCTCCATTGTATGCTGCAGCATAAAGGGCATTTCCATAACCTCCACTCTGAATATTCACATCAGCTCCATTGGTCAAAAGGAGTTGGACAATAGCTTCATTTCCATTGCGGGCTGCTGCATAAAGAGCATTTCCATGTGCTTCTTGCTGAGCATTCACATCAGCTCCATAGATCAAAAGGAGCTGGACAATGGCTTCATTTCCATTGCATACTGCTGCATAGAGAGCATCTCCAAAATCACCTCCCTGAGCATTCACATCAGCTCCATGGGTTAAAAGGAGCTGAGCAATGACTTCATTTCCACTAGAAACTGCTGCACAGAGAGCATTTCCATACATACCTCCCTGAGCATTCACATCAGCTTCATGGGTCAAAAGGAGCTGAGAAATGGCTGCATGTCCATTGGAAACTGCTGCATAGAGAGCATTTTCATCTTCATCTTCCTGAATATTCACATCAGCTCCATGGGTCAAAAGGAGCTGGACAATGCTTTCATTTCCACTGGAAACTGCTGCATAGAGAGCATTTCCACAACAACCTTCACGAGCATTCACATCAGCTCCATGGGTCAAAAGGAGCTGGACAATGGCTTCATGACCATTATAAACTGCTGCATAGAGAGCATTTCCATAATCCCTTCCCTGAGCATTCACATCAGCTCCATGGGTCAAAAGAAGTTGGGTAATGGCTGAGTCTCCATTGGAAACTGCTTCATAGAGAGCATTTTGGTGTGCTCCTCCCTGAGCATCCACATCGGCTCCATGAGTCAAAAGAAGCTGAACAATGGCTTCATCTCTATTGGATACTGCTGTATAGAGAGAATCTTGGTATGCTGCTCCCTGAGCATTCACATGAGCTCCATGGGTCAAAAGGAGATTGACAATGGCTTCATTTTGATTGGATACTGATGCATAGAGAGTATTTCCATATTTTCCGTGCTGAGCATTGACATCAGCTCCATGGGCTAAAAGAAGCTGAGCAATGGTTTCATTTCCATTGGAAGCTGCTGCATAGAGAGCATTTCCATATTTACCTCCCTGAGCATTCACGTCAGCTCCTTTGGCCAAAAGGAGCTGGACAATGACTTCATTACCTTGAGTAGCTGCTGCTTGGAGGGCATTTCCATATGCTCCTCCCTTTGCATTGATGTCACATTCACCACTCAGAATCAGGTTATGGACACTCCTTTCCAAGCCACCAAGAGCAGCACAATACAGTGGGTTGGGCATCTCCTCCCAATATTTTAGATGATATATCTTTGCCCAGGTTTGAAATGGTACACTTCTGTTTTGTAGAAAATCTGTGGTTAAGTCATCTAGGTCCCTGTTGGGACCTGATTCTTGCACTGATTTTGTGTGAGCTTGCCAATATTTTGCCGCATAATCATATGTTTGTGATATAGAAGACGTGGAATTGGTGAACACATCAGTTGATTTCAAGAGATATAAGATGCATGCCTTGGCCAATGAGGCATGAGCTAGCTGTGCATTGATTTGAAAGAGACCCATTGTTTGATCAGAATTTAAATTGGTAATCAGAAATTCTTTCACAGACGTGTGTGCCAACTGAACAATACTATTTGTGTCAACAGTCACAAGGTTGGAATCAATAATGAGCTCTACTTTCAGACTCATATTATCACTTGGGTATAGTTCTTGCTCTGTCATGTTGATAGCAAGAAAATCTGCAACTTGCTTTTTGTATAATGGTCTAAAAGCAAATGTAAGCCACATCAGAAGACAATGGGCATCTGTTGCATGTACACTTTGCTTGGCATTTTGTATGGCTTTCATATATGTTTCCTGCAAATCACTGGGTAGCTTCTGCAATGAGTGAATAACTGCACTCTGGGTTCCACATTGAATTAATGTTCTGACTTGACAATCTACCCAGCGGAATCTAATAATTATCAACATAAGTACATACTTTGTAGTGTCATTGAGATACTCACTGCCACTGAGCCTTAGCCATCAATGTATTCAACACCTTAGCTTTCAATTCACCTCTGAAATGGAGCTGCATTTGATCTTCCAAATAGAGAGAAATATCTCCTTCAATTCCAGAATTTCTGCTGTCCAATGCAATTATCAATTTAACATTGGCTGCTTGGCCCTCTGGTGAATATCGGCTTGTAACAGCAGTTTGTATTTTTTCAGCAATGTTTACCACCCACTTTGTAACATAGGCTCTTTCCTGTAAGCTGCATTCATCCAAGGCATCTAGCACAATATATCCTGAAGTACTAGATTGTTGAATGATTCTATTCAGGGTATTTTCCAACTGCAAATTGCTAGGTTGGCCAACTTGATAACCTCTGTTGCACTGGCTATACAGCTCTTGCAATGCTGGATGAATTCCTTGCACATTAACACCCATCTGTTGCAGCATATTTAACAAAAGTCCTCGGTAGCCACATTTATCTCCTGTGTTATCACGAAAATCAAAATAGTGATAACAAACAGTGTGTGAGGTGTCATATAAGTGATCTATGATTGTTGTTCTAGAAATTCATTTACTTTCACCAATTTCTTGTAGAGTATCATGATTGCACTTACGACATAACTGTTTTACCTGATCCTGCTGGAGTTTTTTTTTAAATTTATCATTTTCACACATCCATACTAATTAGGTCAACTCACCTTTTCCTTGAATCCACAGCAGTCCACCATTATTGTTCCATTCAATGTATTTTGGATGTTTAAAAATCCATACTCCAGTTCCTGCAGTTTTCTTGTTAGTAGCTGTGTTAAAAATGGTGGAGCAATCTGGTGCTTTAAGCCATTCATTGATTTTTTGTACTTGATCATGTACTGTGTTGAATCACAGTCAAGCTACAAACTGAAAATACAACCTGGAAAATAGCTCACATTGAATAGTAACATTTGCTGAATCATTTGCAACAATGAAGTTCCCACCATTTATCCTGAAGTTGGAAGAATTTTCAAACAAACTTTAAACAAGTAAATATTGACGAAGTCACCCCTGTCAAGAAAGAGTATCCTACCGGGTGTCTCCTTGTTTATGTCTACGAAGGTCAAAAAAAATCAGTACAGGTGGCATACTAAAAACGCCTGACTTACTGGATACTTGGACCAAAATATTCACTCATGGTAATGATGGTGGGGAGGAAGCAAGGTTTAGTGAAGTGTGAGTGTTTATATACCGGCTAGCCTTGTTGACTACTCTTTGCATTCTGATGGTTTGATCACCTGCTGGATTGGGGGACTTGTAACCTTTAAATGCATAAAAATAGGAAATAATGTAAATTTAGCACTGGCAATATAATGCCCCCAAACCAAGCAAGGCTAAAAAAAAAACCAAGTAAACACATACTCGGACTTGACCCTGCTTGAATATTATAGATCCCGAATACTATGAAACGATTGACACCTCCCTGGACCCTCAGTCAAGATAAGAGGAAAAGAGTGCACCTTCCCATCCTCCTTGCTAGCTACTAGTAGCTAGCGTAGCCTGCCTCGCAATAAAGCTGTGTTTTATCAATTCAGAGGCTCCAACGATGTTGTCGCAATCAAAACCATTTACACAGGGAGGACACTCAAGTCAGAAAGGTTATTTTAGATGTACTAGAGATGCGTATTCTTTGGCAGGAGGTGTCGAGGCGAGAGAAGCCGCAGAGTTTGGAGGGAGAGAACGAAGGATCACCTTTTTAGGGCGGTTCCCCGCAGTCATACGACTTGCCCTGGATTCCCGAGTCTGTTCGAAGATGCTGCTAGCTTGAAGGTTGTCCATTGTATTGTGGTACTAGACGGTGCTATCTTCTGTTACCCGAGTCGTCGACCGATCAAGTTTGATAGTAATCTTCCCGCATCTCAAACCAGTCAAAATCCATTCATTTGCACACCTTTCTGTACCGTTCCAGCTAGTGATGAATATATATATATATACTGCGGCGTAGCAGGCGCATTGGTGCCAGGAGGTATTGTGATTCTTGTTCAGGTTAATAAAGAATGCGCGACAGTGCAGTCGCCGCGAATTCGATTCCTGGTTCCTATTTGATAGTCTAGTACTCTGTTCTATAACTGTAAGTGTTCATGATTGCCTTTCCACTTGTCTGAAACCGAGCTCACCAAGTTCGAATCAGCTGTGTACGCATAGATTCCGGATTCCATTTATGATTATCCCCAACGCGGATACGAATCCCGACATGCAGCTAAACGAGCCCGGCAAAAAACTACCACAGTCGGATTCAAACCAGAATCCGGCGGACGGACAAGGGTTTTACTTTCATTGCTGCTGTTTTGGTTTCGGGACAGCAAGTCAAGCGAATAGAATAACTCGGAAGGAGTTGGAGGAACGACAGCGAGAGCAGGAACGAGAGCTGAATGGAAGGGAAAGGGGACTCGACGCTGTGGATTTGGAACTTGGACTCGGTTCCGGTTCCCCTGCGTTCAGCCCCGAACAGGAAAAAGCTGGAAAAGAGGATAGTAACGAGTTTAGTGAAGGGGGCAACAAGAGAAACGAGGCAAACAGGGAACTTAGTGAACGCGGTAGTAGTAGCTCGACCTATATGCCGCCGCCAACGTACGAGAGATAGTAGGAGAGTTTACATAAAGTCAGCCACAAAATGGATGTAGACGACAAAGTAGACGACAAAGAACAGTATTCTCAGCCATAAGTAATGTAGTATTTTCCGTGTTTACAACTGTACAAGAACGGTAGCTAGAGGAAAGGACAGGACACAATACTGTACAAAGGAAGCAAGTGAGCAGCATAAGAAGGAAAAGTAAGATACATCAGAAAGCACAGGTACTTGCTATAGCGATACACCAATACATAGCAGATCGAGGTAGGGTGATGATAAGTAGATGTGAATGGTTTAAATGTACAGGTGGCAAAAGGAAAGCGTCCGTGAGATGAGGATGAGGACTAAAGAAGAACGTTAGCACTGTGGGATACAACGTAGAAAAAAAGAGGATAATGGTAGCGAGAAAATGAAGGGATTGGGAGAATGCGACGGGAAATGGGCGGTAGCAGATGGAAGAACAAACAGAATGTACACTTACTTCCTGAACTAAGCCTTCGAATCCGAGACATGCGCCTGCGGAGGAGGTCCAAGAGGCTAGATAATACGTCAAGAAGTTAGCCAAAATTTCAACTCTGATATGTCGAAAACGAACCGGTAGATATCCATCATATGGCGGAGAAGTGGTCTGTAGAGTATTCAACCATTATGGGTGACGACCATTCACAGCGATCAATATTACTCACCGAGCCTTCGCCATACCCAGCTCCGTATCCCACGTGTGAAGGTGGCTACAAGTAATACAGTAAAAGCCATTAGTACATAGCAAGATGGATAAATGAAGCGCAGCAGTCGAGTGAACGAAAATTACACTTACAGAAGCATAGCCTCCGGAAGCATAACCTTCCTTTGGCAAACCTGGAGGAAGGCCAGTGGGAGGCGAAAATATGCCAGGGGTAGCGTCGTACCCTGTGTGAGCAGGATATTGCTGTGGCGCATATCCCGGTGAATAATATGGCGTCTGATGTTCAAAGGGTGTTGGGCCACCGGGGCCTTGAGCCGAGCTCCAATATCCTGGTGGAGGGGGCGGGCGAGTAAGAGCAATGGTCGGCGCAAGTAACCTTCGTCGTTGTCTTCGGCGGTAGGAGATGCTGAGGAGTGACAACGCGATAAGGAAGAGTACGACTATACGGGAGAGAAGTTGTGATCAGGATGGATTCGAAAGTAGAGATTTGAGGCGAATAATAAGGGATAGTCATAAAAAGAGAATAAGAGCTTGAGAAAGGTCCGAAAAATAGAGATCGTACGAACCAACGACAATCCCCGCAATTATCCTCGTGGTGGTATTATGGTTGAAATTGTTGTTATTATCATCCCCGAATTGAGCATTGGCCGAAGAAGCAACGACAAGTACAGTGAGAAGTGGGAAGAGCATGATGGTTAAGCGTAAAGCGCTATTGATGGCGGCTGCCCGCTTGGAGACTGAAATGACGAAGAGAAAGCACGTGAGATGCCGATGCCGCGGACAACCGGCCGTGGCTTTACTAAACGTCTGTCTCTCTTGAGCAAATCCCCAACTTGACTTCCTCCTTAATGATCATCATGCTGTCGAGTAAATGAAAATGAACCCGACGAGTCTGTAGTACTAGGCCGATAAACCAACTCTTGAAAGTCAACCGTGACGGGCCGTCGCAGAACTTGGGGTGGTGCTGCTCATGCTGAGTCCGTCTCTTTTGAGAGTTGGGTCCAGATTGTCAGATTCACATATCTTCCTGTGGACCTTCGACCTCGTCCTCGGAGTCTATGCGTGATTAGGCACTTAAAGGTCCGTCTCTGCTCCCGTCTTCGCTCCTCCAACAATCCGACTCTTTCCGGCTTATTCTCTTCTGGCTTCTCCTCCGAGAAAACAACTTGAACCGGGCCAGAAGATCTCTCACAGCTCTAAGCCCCTATAGCTACTCCTGAAGCCGGTAAATTCAAAGTGCGTCTTCTTCACAGTGGTTAGAGTGGCCAAAGGTATTAACAGATGATATCATTTCTCAGCTGAGATACTAGGTGCCAAGGCTATGATGGACTCATGATCCAACTCGCAAGATTACAACTCAAACACGAACAGTGGCCGAACTACACCGTATTCAAGGATACATTGCTATCTCTATAGTACTAAGATTACAAACTCAAACACAACAGTGGCCGAACTACACCATGTTCAAGGACATATTCCTATCTTTATAGTACTAAATTGATTTCATTGAATGGTATAAATTGCGGTATCGACTCGCAATGTTTGCACCCATTCTATCTTATTCCCACTACTGGTATGCCTCAGCATATCTTCAACCAGCCTGCAGCCGGCGTCCCTTTCTTCACTCCAGCTCAGAATCCCGCCGCTGGGACTGCGCTCGACCCTCAACCCAATGGTGAGACTATTCCGAAACTTTTCACTCCGTTCAAAATACGGGATGTGACCTTCCAAAATCGAATCTTCGTATGTCTTACCCCTTCATATCGTTACCATTCATGTCTGAAAATATATAGCTCGCACCATTATGTCAATATTCTGCTCAAAATGGCCATGTTATGCCTTGGCATCTGGCACATCGTATGTCCCTTCAGCAGAATCTTTCTCAGTTTGTGTCCTGACTTTCCTTCTTAGTCGGTGGTATCATCTCACGTGGTCCCGGTCTAAGCATTGTAGAGGCTACTGCTGTCACCTCAAATGCTCGCATCTCCCCAGAAGATGTTGGTATATGGGATGATTCTCACATTACAGGACTCAAAGGGATCGTTGATTTTGCTCACTCACAAGGCCAAAAAATCGGTATTCAGGTATTAAATTTCATGTCTCTTGTAATCACGTCCGAAATGAAACCTCACCCTTTCTATTTCACAGCTTGCTCACGCCGGTCGTAAGGCCTCCACTGTGGCCCCTTGGCTACGATCCAACTATACCTCCACGGTGGTAACCGGAGGGTGGGATGCTACCACTGTAGTAGGCCCTTCCGCAATCCCGTATGACGAGATCAACTACACTCCTCAAGAACTCTCCCGATCAGAAATCGAAGAAATCATTGTTTCCTGGGCCGAGGCTGCCAAACGCGCTGTCCGCGCCGGATTCGACGTTATTGAGATCCATAACGCACATGGGTATCTGTTACACTCTTTTAACAGTCCTGTGTCGAATCAACGAACAGATGAATATGGAGGGAGCTTTGAGAACCGGATTAGACTCACCGTAGAGGTGGTTGATGCTGTTAGATCGGTGATTCCTAAAGAGATGCCGCTGTTTATAAAGTATGGCTTGAATAGTTCGTCTTTTGCGTTTCTGACCCATTGCTTCTCATTAGAGTTTCCGCCTCTGATCGCATGGAAGGACAGGATGAGCTTAGCTGGACACTAGCTGACACCATCAAGCTTGCTCCCATCCTATCTGCGCACGGCGTTGACCTTATAGATGTTTCCTCTTCCGGAATCTCTCCCAAGCAGACGCCGCAAGCAGAGCCTGGTGCACATCAGCGATTTTCTGCCGAAATTAGAAAGGCCCTAAAGGACCTGGGCGATTCTATGCTCGTAGGCACAGTCGGTGGAATCAAATCTGGCCGTCAGGCAGAAGGATATTTACAGGACAACGTCGCTGATGTGGCATTTGTCGGGCGTCAGTTTCAGAGGCATCCAGCTTTGGTTTGGGATTTCGCAGATGAACTTGGGATTAGAATCTATACGGCAGTGCAGATGTGGTGGCCTTTCTTCGGCAGAGCATCACGTTGGAGCTATGATTCAAAGAAATGAGCACCGATGTGGATTTGGAGGAAGGTATTCAATTGTGTGGCCCTCTTCACGGACCCATTACCACTGCAAGTATTATACGTTTATTCCCTACATGTACATTACCACATATTGTATAAAAAGTCTTTCAAGGACGGAAAAAATAATCGCTCGACTTCTGTAAGCGAGGGTGTAATGATAGTATACATGACCCAATGGACAGAGGGACTTCAAATTTGCTGCGCCTACGATTTGTCCATGCGATGAATCCCGACTCGGAGGCACTGGGATGGTCTGAAAGACTGAAACTGTCAGTATAATCATAAGTTGCTACTTACTTACTTTCGGTCAACTTTCGGTATACGTTATGTGGGCGCTAATTTTAGCGCCTCTTGAATGACCGTGACATAGCGCGCGCGCCTTTCTTCCTCGGATCCACGATGAAACTTTCCTTCGAAACACCTTCCCCCTCACAGCCTAATCCAAATCCAAACTGCCAAATGCCAAATCTTCCATCATGGCTTCAATCCATCTACAATCCCACCCATATCCGCTCTGCGCTCGTTTCTCTGGCCGAGCGTGAAGATATTCGTATCGGGTTGCGACAGGTTCAATCGATACCAAACCGATCTACTGCCGATAATCCCCAGAATCATGGTTATAATCATTCTGAATCTCAGCCAAAATCTGCTTCACCGGCACGTTCTGCAGCAGCAGAGAATGGGAATGCTTCCTCCACGGACTCATACTACTCTGTTTACACTGGTTCATTACCTGAAAATGGACACAGGAATCGATATGTGGATATATTACCGTATGACAGGACGCGTGTACGGGTGAGAGCTGGTGAGGCAGAGGTTCAAGAGGGAGAATACCTTAACGCCAACTGGGTGCGAGAGAAATTCGGTGGAAAATGGTGGATTGCATCGCAGGCGCCGTTGCGGAATACAGCATACACGTTTCTTAGTCTCATTCTCGACAAAACAGAGCACCCTCATAACAATTACAACTCATCTTCACCCCGAACCATCGTCCAGCTAACCCAGAACATCGAAGGTGGCCGTCGGAAAGCTCATCCTTACTTTCCTGATACTGTTGGTCAAACGATAGTACTAGTTCCGGATGATATAGATACGATTCAATCGACTTCGACTCGGACAAACAAGTTCAAACTGAAAGTGACGCTGTTGAATCGGGAGAAGGTACCGGAGGCATGCTGCGTGAAGAGTACGGTCTCCGTTATACGTACTGCTTCCGACGATGAAGGCGAAGAAGACACTGCTGCATCACAGTCGTTGTCCTCTCACTCGTCCTCATCTCCTCCCAAGCCCAGAACCACCTTCACGCATCTCCTGTTCTACGCTTGGCCAGATCACTCGGTACCCACGCCCGCCGACCGTGCTGCCCTAGTGGAGTTTATTCATCTGGTGGATAAGGTTAATCGGGATGCTTTACCCGACCTAAATCCTAATCTGAACTCTGACTCCGACCCACCGATAATCGTCAACTGCTCCGCCGGAATCGGTCGTACAGGCTCGTTTGTCGCGATGAATAGCTTGTTGAGGTATGGAGGATTTCTGGCGGGGCATGGGCCCGCGGGCAGCGCTGGTCATAATCATGGTACGGAGAATGGATCTACCTCTTCTCCATCCCCTGAATCTGATGTATCCTCGATGATACCAGATTCAACTCCAGCTACGACGCTGATGCCACCGCTCCCCGCAAACCTCTCTAGGGACCTCATAGCACAGGAGATCGATTCTCTTAGGGATCAGAGGCCCGGCATGGTACAGAGACCGGAGCAGGCGGTGTTGGTGTATGAGGTTGTTGCGGAGGTTTATGGACGCAGATGAAGTTGTTGCCGGGTTTATGACTCGGGCTGATGAACTTCATGCAAGAGACTGGGTGAGGTAACCTACAGTCAGATACGATGCCTAAGTAAGTACTGTAATCACAGGTAACGTATTTTTCCAGATGCGCACGCTATTCATTTTGAGGTCAAGCTCTCTTCTGTTATCTCTCCTTCTCTACTTACTTGTTCCACTCTCTCTTCGAATATAATTTAGTGTGACGAAGGACCCAAACGGTACCATGCCTGGTATCACTCGTTCCCAATCTCCTGCAACTGCACTCGACGGTGGTTCCCGAGGTATCTGCAGCGTCCGAACAAATCCCCAACTCGACTTGCTATCATCATCATGTTGTCGATCAAGCGCAACCGAGTTCAAGCGCAAGTCCGTGGAAGTGAGTCCCCCAGATTGTCCGTCCTCATTCAAATCCGTATCTTCTCCAATGCACCCTTTTTCCAAATCATCCGCCCAGTATACCGATTCCTCCGAGTCTGACCAGAGATGTGATTTGCATGTATGTATTAGACTCTGTCTCTGTCTCCGCTCCTCCAACTCTTGCCGCGTTACTCTCTTCTGGCTTCTCCTGGAAAAACAACATGACCATTGGAAGGCATGGTCGCATCTGCCTCCATTAACGGGGTTGTCAAGGTTTTTCTGAGCCTCTAACGCCTTCGTTCTCGAATTATAAGTCTCAGCAAGGAGTACCATCGTCATCATCATGTCGACTAGCGGTGACTGAGAAGGATAGGCTGTGGCTGGTGGGTAATATCGCTCTGTGAAAAGGTGATAGAACCTCGCAATTTGAATCAAGGGCCCAGAAGGAGTGGGAACCGAAATCCGAGGCTAGCTCAGATAGCTAGGTATGTGCTGTTTGAATTTCGGTTGTTAATGTAGATTCCATTGGCACAACTGGACACTCACAACAACGAAATAACGAATGTTCGGTGGTCAATCTTGCTCGCCAGTACCGCGACGCCTACTAGACTCTCTGCGTTTCGAGGGGTATTAAATGCGATTCGGGACAAATACTTCGTTCTTGTACTTTATAATTTGACTGCTTTGCCTGAGTACGGATTCTCATATCCGCAGACTCTGTTTCACTGTTTTTGGTATATTCACTCTGCTTCCCGCAGCGAATTACTGATGGCGAGGTCAGCACGAGATTTCTACCAAGCAACATGAATCAAGTTGCGCCTGCGGTCACCATGCAAGCCAATCTAGCGCAGTGATGGCCTGGAGTTAAGCGTTGAAGAGAACTGCGCGACCATTTACATGTGCAGGTTCGATATCAATAGTTAGCAAGTCTAAACTAGCAGAAACCCGCATTTATTGTGATCATTGGGAACCCTGCGAACCGACCGGTCCCAGTTCGACGTCTCCCACTGTAGTGGCATCCTGGACCTTAGCAACCCGTACGCCCACGCCCATGCCTACATCCAGCCTTATCCCCATCCCGGACGGCCCTGTCCCTGTCCTTCAAGTGTCCTTGTTGCAATGTATCCCTTCGTGTTCACTGGCGCGCAACGTCACCCTAGCCCTAGCCCCATCTTAGATTTCTCCTCATCACTCCTCAACAACTCCTTATGCTTAATCATACCAGCACCTTAAACGCCAACACAGCCAGCAAGTATTCAGTGTAAAGATATCTTTGAAACCTTTGTTGCAGCCGTGAGTGAGGATTTAGACTGCTTGTGAGGTAGATATAGAGATGTCTTGAGCTGGTGGGTTTGAAAAAAGACTTGGAGGAGGGAAGGATGGAAGTTATTGTGCTGGAAGGGACTTCAAGGGAGAAAGAGAGACTCCATGCCAGTGGATGCGCTATATACTATATCACCATAGCCAATACCACAGCTAATTTCGACCAAATATGTCTGAATCACTAGCGTATGAATCCGAGGTATGATGGCTAAAAAATGCAGCGGGAATCCATGCTGAGATGGAGCCTGCGTTGAAGTTTGCTGCGATGGTGGAGAGAGAGAGGCGCTGACCACGCCTTGATTGAGGGTGATAGCAAGCAGCAGGAGGAACTTTTGAGGTTTCTTGGACTTTGAATAAGTACGCAGGGAATTGAAAGGGTTTTGGGAAACATTTATTCAGTTGATTAGATTTGCCTTGAGAGCATTTTAGCGGATTTAACCAGTAGCCGCTAGCGGTCGCCTAACGATCGCGACACAACAAGACATCAAGCACAACTTGTACTTAGATCGTTAAGAAACACTATAAGTATCATACTTTTTAAAAATCTCTGAAAATCTCTACAAATCGATTCAGAAATAGGCGACAATCGAGTAGTTACGTGGAGATATTCTCCTGAATTAGCGAAATTCGCATACTTTGACGTGTACAGTCAAAATAGTTCATTGACGAGGGTAGTGTAGTCAACGTCAAGAATACCTGCCCGTTCTGATATAGGTAGCAGTGACCGTACACGGTCCAAAATCATTCGATCCACAGTTGGTCCTGATGAGTTTGAGTACCCTCTACCAGAGATCATTCGTGTCGTGCATCTGAAAGTGAGGCATTTCAATAGTCCCAGCTCGTACCTTCTCATCAACGCCCCATCCAACTTGGTCCAATTCCTAGGATCCGCTTCTGGGTGGTCTGGTGGACCATCAGAGGCACAAGCATTGAAGTCAATGCAGATTTCCAAAATGGTGGCAGGCAGCTTAGGTATGAAATGAGCGAAATAAATGATGAGGAAATCGAGCTGGGAGCAGTAAAAGGTAAGCTGAGTGCATTTTATCCCCCGAGCAAAGGCAGCCATTTCTGCGAGATCAATAAATATTAAATAAACTAAAGACTTCTATTGTCGCTCACCTGCCTCATAAAAAGCTGCAAAGTTGTCATCGCTCATATTTGTTCCATCAATCCTATAGTATGAACCATTATCGACATCCAAAATAACCCTAGTATTAGCCCCAATTCCTTCCCATAATGGGCTCAGATCATCGCCAGAATGACTGAATGTTACGAAAAGAGTGTGAAGCAGTGGGGGACGTGATAATTTCATCCCTAATCCCACGATGTGAAGAATGTATTCATCTACTCCTTGGAGGTATATAACCCTCAACGACCTTGGGAGAATAAGGGCCATTCCATCTGCAGGTGTTGGCAAATCAAAGTTTAATGCAATGGAGGTGGAGATTGCTAGGAATTTCAATACGGCGAGAGATGATAGCATGTTTCGCAGAGCCAGGAAGTCACCTCGGTTAAAATTGTGGTCCTTGATCCACAGCTCTTTGAGCTGGCTGCCCAAATACTCCCCTATGGCTCTAAAATACACCTCCCCCCGATATCCGAAAGCCACTCTGAGGTCAATGAGGGAGGGCAAATTTTGTATTATGAGCAGAAAGGCATCTGAGTGCTGCTCCCAAACACCCGGCGTCACAGGGCCAGGCCAAAAGTCGAGCCTTCGAACAAATCTTCCCAAAGCCGTCGTCTGTGGATTTAATAGAATATTCAAAAACTTTGTAGTGAGTGGAAGACTGTCCGGGGCACTTCCAATACTTGGAGTGCCAGACACGAAAACATGCCGGAAGATCTGTTCTTGAGACAAGGACACAAAGTCTTTGCATACTAGCGCTGTCTTGCGAAGGGAACGAAAGTCATCACCTAGATTTTCAATGATGATAGCGGAGACTTCGTTGGGAAACCGACGCTCGTCCGAGATGGTGTGGAGGGGATGGTTGTTCATGATTTCGAATCGTCGCCGAATACAGGTTGCGGGGGAGCAAGATAAGCCTATACAGAATCATGGTCAATTCATTGGGCTAGCACATTAGCAGCTCTCGATCGAGATACCCACGGGGAATAGGTTTCTTTGAGATTTCTTCGAGCGCTCAGGCAAAGACGACTAACCGCTATGATGGTCGTGACGAAGAAAGAGCGCGCCGAGACCAGTGACCACGCGGCAAACTGAAAACAGGTGCTCGAGATCAGCACATCATTGACGCCAAGCCTATCTTAGTGTCCGAACTGATCCGAAGTACTTCTCTAGTACTCAAACTAGTTAGTCTCCCCTAGGCAGACTCGAATATACACCGACGATCCATTGGATGTGTGTATATAGAGTCTGCGAGTTCCCACGCGGGTCTTCAGCCGCAGCCAAAAGTATTACCAATCATCGTTGTACAGCCACATTGACGCGCGCGCGCGCTCTTCGCTCTACATCTCCTGCACTCGTTTTCCGCGTCATTCAAATGAAACTTTTTTATTTCACTGTTGAACATCCTAATGCATCATTCTCCCTGTGAAAATCACTTATTACCGCCAGTGCCTGCAACACACCTACTTCAGTTTGACTTCAGCTGTGCTAATCTCACTCAGATAGATGAGCAGATTCACTTCGGAATACACATCTTTACAGTAGATTGATAGTTTTCAATCCCTTTCCCTTAATTCCCTTTCCCTTGGTCAACGTGAAAGCAGCGCTGCTGCAACAGTCGATGGCAAGAACGCTCGCTACACTATACCGGCTCACGGACCGTGGTGGCTGTACCCTGGTGATTTGTAATAGATCAACCTGCGGCTCTGGTCGCGGCTACTATAGGACTACAAACTAGTCGGAAAAGAAAGCGTAACATAAGGCGCGACAGATTACTTGCCTCGACTCGATGTCAATCTCAATACATAAATTTCTTTTACCTAGTGTCTCAGCTGGAGTAAGTAACACTGGTACTTCCAGCCTCAATTTTCATTGCCAATTCATTGCTTCAAGCCGCAAGTTTCTTAAACAAAAAAGGCTTGAAAAAAAAGGCCTATGTCCCATGTCTGTTCAGACAATGGTTTTTTCAAGTTTTCAAGTTTAAGAAAAGGGGAAGAAAAAAAGGAAAAAGGGAGAGTTTATTATATATACCGTAGAGTATTGTGACAAGAGTGGTTGGCAAGAGATACAATAACGAGTGCAGTATTTAAGTTTCGCCGTTTGATTTCAAGTTGAATTCTAGCGCCCATTTGGCTCGAGTTTGACAGCGCTTGGCTTTTTCAAGTCCATGTCCTTTCGGAGAAACGGCTCGATTTGGACTTGGGATCCAGCCAATCATTTTCAAGATGTTATAAATCTCAAAAGATAACCGTAAAGCGCCCAGGTAGCGCCTAAGATAACACAATGATTAACTCGTTTTAGAGGGGTGTCAGCCGGCGCGCCGGGAGTGGGGTGTCAGCAAAATCACTTCAAACGCAAAAGTGCGCTAACTTGCTCAATTCTCAACGGAATTGGAAGAGGTTGCATGCGTTTGAAAGCGATTTTGAATCCCTAGGCTTCCTCATGTTTAGATGCGCAAAATATATCATTTTCATGCACCCAAATTCTGAGGCTCTAACGCCTCCGGACATAGAATAACTTGCAAAATAAGACATGTAAAATTTATTGCCTGCCCCATGTTACTTTTATAAGATGTATCTAATGCATTCCAGGTCAAAATTGGGGTTTGCGGTTGTGAGCAAGCAAGCTCCAGTGTATTATCGCCACCTCTCAAGCTTGCTTCCTCATAGCCTCAAGGACAGATTTTGACCTGAGATGCACTAATAATATAGCAGCAACATACTGCAAGGAATGAATGTTCAGAAGGTTATTTTGCTAGTTATCTTGCTTTTGGAGGTACATAAGACAATAAGTAGAGCCTCAAGATTTAGGTTATATGTTTCTGTTAATTTATGACACGGGGGTTATCTAGAACTTCAGAATAGCTTCAAATTGCACTCAAGATCATCTAATTTCATTGAGAACTGAGCAAGTTATTGTGCTTTTGTGTTTGGAGATGTCCCACACACATGTATGATGTGCTCAAGCTCATTTGCTCATCTCCTCAAACTCAAATTCTGTCCTAGGCCACACTAAATATAAGCCATAGAAGTAACATAGAGTAAGGAATAAGTTTTCGGGAGGTTATTTCATGAGTTACTTTGTTTTTGGAGGTATTAAAGCCTGAAGCCTCGAGATTTAGGTCTAGAAAAATTATGTATTTTTGTTGATAAATATGTAGGGATACCTAGAGCTTCAAAATCGTTTTCAAACGCACTCAACTTCGTCCAATTCCATTGAGAATTGAGCGAGTTATCTGCTTTTGCGTTTTGAGCGATTGCCAAGTGTTTACACGTGAGGTATATATATTTACGTATCCCATCATGCCTCATGATGGACAACGTAATGTCCCATGTCTGAATTCGGACATGGGTCTGAACAGACATGGGACATGGGCCAAAAAAAACTGCTTCCATTCTATCCAATTGAATTCAACAGTCACATGTCACAGGCCCTCAAAAGTCGAAATTTTTTCATTATACTATTTTTGGAAAGTCAAAGCTGCATATTTCTTCCAAACTTTTTCCTTGCACCTCGCATGCCACATGAATCATTGGTACACTCCCTGACCTACTACACTGCATTCCAGAGACTCTCCTTACAATTATAATTACAATTACAACTAAGTACTAGTACCTGATATGGAATCTCAAGCTGCGTCAAGCATAGCCAAATGGAGTATTAAATCTCGAAAAAATACCGATCCAAATTTTTTCAAGACCCTGACCGACCAACCTGATATCATAGGTTCACAGCCCCAACCACTTCTTGACTCGGTCTACTATCGGATGTCAGGCATTTGCCGGATCGGAGTGTTGGCCGGTGTTGGTTTAGAAGTGGAAGGAGGTGAGGGAAGAGATATTAGGCTCATGCAATGTCCCTAGGCATTGTCCGATAAATGATTGCAAAAAATAAGGAATGAACGACTGAGATTCCACAGCTACTAATTTGGTACTACAACAATCCAAACAGTGCTTAAGTAAAGGCTATTCTACTATCTATGCCCCAAACACTGACAAATTGAGGCTGCCAGGCATGAAGATTGCGAGGCAGTAAGTATTAATGGGACTGAGGTTGGATAAAAGAAACGGGCTTCTCTACACTCCCAGTGACCAAAGTTTCACCGAAACTGTCGGTTTGAATGACAAACGCAGTGGTGAGGACGACCTCGTACTGTGCATCGGGGTAGACGGTAAACCCAAAGTAGTTGGGGTCGAACTGTCGAATTGTAAATATTCTTTCAGCATGGCTAGAAGGGCAGCTCAAGTAAATAAGAACCTACAGCGACGGTGAACGTATCAGTCGTTCCGGATGGTGCGTTGCGGCGTGCAAAGTACACAGGAAGCTGGAAGCTACAGTGCAGAAGCGTCAGCAAACTTTCACCGTCGACACGCAGTACTTACCCAGTGTTGTTGGCCGCAGGAACGACTAACGTGTAATCCGTATAGACTGGAGTAATGCCAAAATCGGACGAACAATTAAAGTCTGCTTTAATAGTCACTTCCTAAACACCAGACGATCGTCAGAAATTGAAAAGGTAGTAATTTGCTTCTCGATGTTCACCTGTCCAAGAACAATAGGCTCAGGTGAAATAGTGAGAACGCCAAAACGACCTTCGTTAGAGCAGCCCTGGGCATATGTTGATCCAGTGGCAAGGGCGGCAAAGGCAAAGAGGGTTTTGAAGAACATTGTTCGAGTGAGAAATGAAATCAAGCTAAAGAAGAATGAAGCTGACTGACTCTAGTCGCATTCGCAGTGGCCTTTATACGTTCTGTGCTTTGAACTGTATAGGATTCTAACTGACTACATCGGTCTACATTGCCCGTTCTTTATAAGTTGGCCTGCCCGGTGCCAGGCGTATGAATGCATATGTATAATTGTCCATGGGAAGGGCCTCAAATGTTCAATGATTCGAAACGCATAAAAACTCGCGCGCGCTGATATGACAAATTGTAAAGGGGCTGCTTCAATGGTAAAGACACCCATCCAGTGACTTAAAGCGGTAGAAATGTTACCTTTGCGAACATCCGCTGATTCTTCTACGGCCTACACCCCCCGTAGAGCTGGACTCATTGTATGAAGAGATATTCATCGAGCGAAAAGATTGGCAGCCGTGGACTACATGTGACGTTCCACTTTCAGCTCCACTAATAGACTGTAGAAGCTTGGACAGTTTGTCGGCTAGACTTTTCCAGAAGTTTGGAACAATTGGACGCTAAACCCGCTTCGGTGGGGAATGAGTAGACTTTTTGAAAGTAGACTTATTGAAATTAGTAGAGAACTACATAGACCCATCTAATTAAGGTAGCAATATGCTCAATTAAATACCAAAATCACTTTGAAAAGTTATGTCCGTGAGTCATGAAATTTTGACTCTTTCAGATTCGACCACAAGTATCAATGTTGCACCTATAAACCAAGGTGAGAAAACGTGTCCCAAATGCACAGCGAGAGTAATACACCCACTTAGATAGTTCCATTGATAGCGGTCGCGGCATTGACAGAGCTCTGGGCAGTGATGTAAGCATTCAACTGGACAGAGCTGGGAGAAATTGCAGAACTCCAATTAGTTACGGAAGGAACTACAATCGACTGTCCAGCATCGGAACCAGAAAATCCGAGGTCATATTGCACCGTTCATTAGCGGTATAATTATCCGTCATGAGAATTGAAACCTCCACTGACAGTAGACAGGTCGCAGTTCCATCAGCATTGTAGAGATCAGAGTAGTGGCTGACAATTTACGAGTCGTATCCAGCACTGAGACCACTGGTATGCACGTCCGAGAAGAGGCTGACGGAAGAAATGCATTGCTCGGAAACTGCAAAAGAGACATTAATTACCCGATTTGGCAGGTCAAAGCTGGGTGTACTTACCAATAAGTTTGATCTTCTACCTCGCAGATCTGCTCGGTAATAATCATACGCATATTGTGAGGAGATATGAGGGATGTATACAATGAGTAAGCTTACTGCCCAGCCATATCTTGCAAAACGAGAAGTTTCTGTTGGATGAGAAATTCGCATACGACCTCGGTTTCCTCTGCGACAACTTGGGTGGATATCTCTTTGTCAGAGCCGTAGAATTTATCGAACATCGAAAACGAGGAGATACCATCCCAGTTGTCGAAGGAGGTGTAACGACGAGCTGGGATTGATGTAAGAATGTAGCGCTTACTACTTCTAAGGTCACATACCTAAGTTCTAGGTTGGTTCTAGGTCTCAGGGCTGACAGGAGCTGCGAAGGCACTGCCGGAAAAAGCGGAGATGGAGAGAAAAGAGAGAGCGATCTTGGTAAACATGGCTGTCAAAGATTGCGAATGAGCAATAGCTTAAGCTAGGCAAAATGACAACTTGAAAATCAGCTACAGAAAACCGTTGCAGGAAAAACAATGGGCCAACCTAAGTGGTTAGTAAAAGTACAAATTAAAGAGGATTCGAAAGAACGAAAGAGTATTGTAGGGCGACCTGGCCAAAAGAAAGAAGGACGGAAATACTGAATAAATGAATGCGAATTGATGCTTTCCCAGATGCGTTTCGTCCATCTTACGATATAGTAGGGGACTGCGTAACCCTCTTACCCTTTGGTTCTAACCATCCAACATCTGGCAAGATACCAATGCCAAACACTCGGGATCAATGACAGCTGAGCGTCGTCGATGAACCAATGGCATAGCGATTGTTCGTTTACAATGCAGTTCAAGAACTGCCAATGATGATGAGTGGTTTTTCTATCAAGAACATTCCGCGAACTGAGAGCCTGTATTGGTTCCCGAGCTGAAGACGGGGATTGACTTGCCCGTGACGCAGAACCGGGAAGCAGCGCCTACTGGCAGCCACTGGCATACACTGGTAATAAACGGCACTGATCAGATCGTATGGGTGATAGAGGTTGAATGCAAGTTGTGTGAATGGCAGAACCAGAGACTGACTGCCGCCTGTTTAGCTGCTATAGCCCCACGAAGGGAAGGAGCCCCTACAGCTCTATCCTCGCTATACGCATCGTGACTTGTCATGATCCAGCAATTTAGGGCTTAACAGTATACCATAGCGTCAGAAGGTGGCCTGGTTCCAAACTCACTTGGTTGAGTCCTGAATTCAAATAGCTGGGAGAGGAAATAAGAAAGGGTGTGACAAGACACGTTCCACGTCCAGAGCCCACCAAGTTTTCTGCCGGTCACCTTTGCTTGGTCTGATAGGCCTCGTTACGATCCATTCCTACCAACTATATAAATGCTTCGATAGGACAAAAACGCTCAGAGAAAAACTAGTTCAACATAAGCAGACGTTCGTTCAAATTGTTGGATCGTGTTTCTTACAAGAATAAGTAATGTACAAAGCAACCTAGAGATACTAATACGATACAATTAAGTCCGGGGCAAGAGACCTGCAGAGGGTATCGTAAAACACAGAACAAGGTCCATGCGAAGGATAAAGAGAGTAGTGTACAAGAAAATGGATGCGATAAAGTGGGAGGTGTACTGTCAGATTACGACCTGAATCCACCAATGAAATTATCGTTTTTACCCTATAAAATAGTTGGTAAGTCGGTAGATGAAATGGAAGGAAGCTGAAGGCCTACCGCAGTATGTGCAGCTGGTGGTGGACCAGGGGGCTACACAACAAAGCGAGATGGTCAGCTACTTTGATGGAAGTACAGACGCTAGCAAAAAAAAAACATACCGCAGCGAACCCAGCACCATCCTTGCCATATGGAGGCGGTTGCGCCGCAGACGCGCCGAATCCTCCCCCAGTTCCGGTCTGATCGTAGTTGTTGTTGTTGTTGTTTCCGTACGGAGCTGCGCCAACCGGGGGCTGTTGTTGAGGAAGAGTCGAATCGTACTGTTGTTTCCCGAACAAGCCTCCCCCTCCTCCGAACCTGCCAAAGCCCATGCCGCCGTTAGAGTAGCCTGGGCCGCCCGTTGCGACCATGTTATTCCGCCTAGCCCGTCTTCTGCGGGCGAGGCAGCATATGGCAAGGAGTGCGATAAGCACGAAACATCCTGGTGAAATGAAATTATATAGAAAGGACTTTGTAACAAGCCGTACAAGTACTCACCAGCGATAACTCCTGGTGAAATGAGAAATTATGTAGAAGGGACTTTGTAACAAGTCGTACAAGTACTCACCACCTACTATTCTTCCCGTAGAGGAAGTTCGCCGACCATTCGTGACTATTACAGCGTTCACCACATCTGCTTTAAGAGCTAACGAGAATATCAAAGCTGTCGCTGCTGTTAGTCTTGTTGTGGTATGCATGATGAGGGTAGAAAAGTAAACAACCCAACGGTTCATACACCTCTTATATATGAAAAACACATTTGCGTAGTTCCGGTGGGATGTGGAGTGGATGACGCGGTACAGCCACTGGGGTATGATCGTACAATGATCTCACTGCGGAGATACTTCCTCGGAATCAATTCGCACATGAATTAATTCACACACTCTAATCTACTAAGCCATAAATACAACATCTATAGGAGTTTAGTATAGTGCGAAGGACGGGAAGGAGAGGACACACTTAGATCCATAGGATGACCAGTTGAGAGCTGGGGTGACTGGGCGTAGTGCTCTTTCTTCAGCTGCAAATGACAACATGAACTCTCTTCGGTGATTATATGTATCAAGTTACACACTTTGGCGCGAACTGGAGGAGAAAGGATACCGTTAGATCGTCGTCTCAAATTATGAGACAAATACACTCACTTCCATCCAAGAGCTCGAGGTACGTAGGCTCCGGATTTTCCTCTACTCGATGGACGCAAATAAGTATTATGTAGCGTCAGAAATTACGACGAGGAACGCACGTAGAGTGGTCAAGAGTCCCCAACTCAGAGCTCCGGTGGACATGCCGTTTTCAGTCGCATCCGCTGACGACTGTGTGTCTTTGCATCCAGAGATCAATACCTTGGTATTGCAGATAGCGATTAACGAATCGTACAATAAGTAAAAGTAAATACGCACTACATCCGCCAAGCTCTCATTTCGCTTCTTCATCGCTTCTACCTGCTTCACGTGCGCCTTAAGACCATCCAATCTCTCAATATCCATCAATGCTCCTTTACCGTCCCTCTCCACGAATAGCTTTCCCCCAGTTTCATGTAAAATGTCCTTTGTAGCTTCCAACATGTCCTTCACCTCGAAAAATTTCTCCCTGACCTTCCACACCTCTGTCTCCTCCAATGCTACAAAACCTCGTGCTTTCCGCGTTATATGTGCCTCTTCAGCATCCTCCTCCGCAAGAAGATTTCCCCCTTTCAATTTTCCCGATTTTGCAGCGTACACAAACGGAAGGACCAATACAGAGCCCGAGTGACATGAATCAAAGATTGCAGTAAGACGTGCACCTGCAGGAAGCGGAGAAACCAGGTGTTGATGTAGCTCGTCGTCAAGGATAATACTCTGATAACAGGCGTTTATCTGCTCATGGGAGGCATGAGTGAGCGGTACAGAATCGAGAGGATAGATGCAGTCGTCGTAATAGTCCATTTTATCACCATCTTGATCTGGTCGCCGGCCACCATGTCCCGAATAGTGAAAGAACAGCGAATCGTGAGCTTGAGCATCTTTTACAAGCCAATGCGTCCAGTGAAGCTGTAAATATGACAGAATGAGAGTTCGAAAAGGGAAATAAAAGATAAACGCACAATGTTGGCTCTGGTAGGCTGGTATTCAGGCTTGAGCCTGTGGTCGTCCATCAAAAGTACAACGTTTTCGGCTTTAAAACCGTACGTTTTGGTGATAAATTTGTACATTCGCGACGCATCTGAATGGCATCCATCTAGTGGGTCTAACAACCAAAGAATTAAAGCAAAGAGAGCCTCGTAGTAACAAAAATCAACTCACTGTTGGTTCCCCGATAATTAATTCCAATCAAAAGCGCCTTCTTGTTTCCAGTGCAATTCGAGCTGACCCATTCCGTACGGGTCGTTACTTTTGTTTCGTATGTCTTTTCTACAGTGAGAAAAGGCTTCTCTGCTTCTACTGGGACCTCTTTAGAATGGCCAAGGTGGAAGTGCATAGCTAAGTTGGACAATAACGGAAATCAGCGAATGCTCTGGGGCACTGTCAATGAGATCTTTAATAGCTGTACAAGTTGATAAAAATAGAAGCCATTTCTTCGGCGACGAATACGCAGGAGGTTGAGGGAAAGACGCGCGAAAAAGTGGTCGCGCCGTCGCAGTGATAGTCCTGGTTTGGTCCTGGTCCTGGTCCAAGTCCAAGTTCGTAATTACGTCAATTTCGCGCGTCTACGGCCCTCAAGCTTCAAGGCTCAAAAGGCTCACAATCAAATAAGTATCTATATTCAGCGTAAAGGTACAACATATGGTAATATAAACATCATAATTCAAGTATAGGCGAATTACTGCTTTTTCAACTCATTCTCCAGCTCGAGCGACGCAGCTTTGTCGCTCTTCTGATTTTCAGAGAATTCGCTACTACGTCTACCGAATTCCGTATCTGGGGAAGACAGTGGCCGCCAGTTTTCGTCCGGGAAGACACCTGGGAATTCCTGCTTCGCTAGGAAACCCCTAGTAACTGGTTGTTTGGCGTATTCTGGGGGATAAATGGGCACGGGGAATCTACACGAGTTGAAGCGGAAATCAGCTTACTTGCTACTAGAAAAAATGGGACGACTCACATAGTGCAAAGGACATAGTACACTACAAAACTGATGGCAATTGAAATAAGCCATCCACTTTGAAACATACGGATGGCGCTTTCGTCGACCTATTGATAATTCACGGACCACCATCAGTATCCATTGGTAAGAAGTGAAGCCTTGGTAGAGCCCCTCACCAATTTCGCATTATAACTCCCAATAAGCCCCGGGAACGGAATAAACGAACCACATATCCACGCAAGGACTCCTCTCCAGTTGATTCCGCGCCAGTACCAATACGGTCCCTTGGGATCGCTCGAATACAAAGACGGGATATGAAAATTGCTCTTCCGTACGAGGAAATAATCAGACCAGATGACGGCGAGGAGGGCGCCCATGAACATGTTCTAGACGAAAAAAACATTTATATCAACATTTACTGAATCATTGAAAAAAACAAAAGGTAGTCGTCGTCCTCACATAACTCCCCAAGAAGGTTAGGAACTGCTGTGCATTCTGCAAAAAATTCCAAGGAGTAATCGCAAGGCCTAACAAAGCGCATAACACCTGTCCGCGGCGAATGGTCATCCAGCGCGGTAAAAGACCTGTGACGTCAGCTGCGAAAGGAATAGAATTTGCGCTTATCTGGGAGAGACAAAAGGCCTATGTTAGCTATGGATCACGTTCGAAAATATGAAGCTGACATTGGTAAGAGCCGTAGCCGCTGAGAACGCAAGTGCCATGAGAAAGCAAAGCGTACGAGATCCAGCATTCCAGTTGTGGTCCAAGATAAGATTCAGCTGCGCAAAAATGACTGTAAGGTAGAGGAAATGAGCGACAAAATGAAGCGTACCTGATCCCACAAGTTCCAAGTTGGAGTTCCCTGCAGAAAACAAAGACGAAAATTTCATCACTGGTTCAAGTAAGACTCGAAAACCCCACTCACGCCATAGAGCACCTGAAGCGAAGCCGCAGTGCAGATAGCTAACTAATTATAGCATGAGAATCGAATGGCTCCAGGTACGAAGAAGACACACAAAGTAGACCAGAACTTTGACAAATAGGTTGGCAAACGCTTGGGGATAGCTGGCGTCGAATGGACTTCGAGCATATCTAGTGATGATAGCAGGTTTGTAAACACCTGAGGGTAGCTCGCGTCGAACTGCATACCTGGTAATGTCCGGCTGAGAAACAATTAACTGCCATACACAGTAGCATGAGAATTGGTGCGGAACTCCGTTTTAAAACATACCGGTGAGATACTGCTCAAGATAGTGTTGATACCATCCATCCAGGCCCATCCCAATCTGTGCAAAATGATACGATAAGTCATGATATCATACGTTCTCCTGAGAATCTCGCGCACTGGCTCCCGCTAACTCCGCTTGTTCCCAAAGAAAATGTCGATATACCGCCGGCTTGAGTACTAAAATCACCGTCAGTTAGTTAAATGGCACAATGAACCAAACACATACACGGCCCAAGCAGTCAATGCAATCGCACACGGAGGGAGCAGTATGGCCTTCCAAAAGAATATGACATGGATCGACCGCGGGTGAATGAACATCAAAGGAAAGGTAAAGGCGTAGAAAATCATAAACCCAACGAAAGATTGAGAGGAAATGTTCGCCGAAATCGGGAAAGGTGCGAGATTGGTCCACTTGTGCCCGAACATACACCGGAACATGACACTAAACAAGTTCCCGGCATAGTAAGACTGGATACCATAGTCTATCCGAGTTCGTAAGATTCCAAATGGAACATGGAATAGAAATTAGCGTACAAATCATAGCTATCAGCGAGCGAAGAGCTATGAAGAAGTATCCACCGTACATCCCCATCGACGCCCGAATGGTGACGGGATAACCAATGTGATACCTAGAACCACTGCGAGCAGCAAAGACAATAGCCTAGCAATGTGTTATAGCGAGGGATAATGAGAGTAATTGAGAAGACTAACGATTGAGCTCAAGAGAGCTCCCATAGCTACAGTGCCCATAGCATTACCAAAACTAAGACCGATGGAGAGAAGGGAAGAGCCCGTGGACCAGCTGGCGAAAAACATGAGAACTTATCTTCGGAAGACGTTATGGATAACTCAACTCGTTGGGATTGAAGGAACTACCCCACCATAACGAAACATCTTCAATTCTGAGATATAAGTGACGAATTTTCAAAAGTTTGCTCATTCTTACAGTGGTACCAACGCCAATTTCGCTAACATGGACATCAATCAGAGTAGTGCTCAAATAGATCAATCAGGTATAATATGCACCTCGGATAATGGCGTCGGGTCGAGATCTAAATTCTGAATGAGTATTCTGTGTCTAATCCCTTATAAATAACGACTCACCCTTGTTGCTCCAAATATGCTGTCCATCGAATGCCTCTGCTCCTGGTGCTTTGACCGCTTTTATAAAGGCCTGGCGACTTCTGAACGGCCCAAGTACACGAGATTGAACGCTCTCCGACTCCATAGTAGAAAAAGCAAAACAAATCACTTGGAAGAGAAGGAAAGAGCAATGAAGAAAAGATCTTTATATTATTCCCGCGTGCGTAAAGCGTCAACCCTGCCTGAATAGGGAAAGATAAGAGCAACAGCAATAAAGCGAATCGGAAAGTTTGGGAAACATTTTCTTCAAAGCTGCCACAAAATTGCAGCCGGGTGGAGGAAGAATTACCGGATTCGCAATGAGTTGAGAGTTGAATCGAACCTTGAACGTAGATAAGACATGGGATGATGGCACAGGAATAAATTTGGCTAGATAAGACTCCTAATAACAGTATCGCATGTCTGTGGAGGAGTGGATTGGAGGATAAAGCAGTGGTAGACAAGTGGTAGAGGTCAAGAGCTTCATTTGATTATTGAATCGATCGGGAGAAGCAACGCTTTCGGCCGATCACTGCCGAACGTCACATGCATCAGTTGGCTTTGGGCGCTTATGGAACACGCTTCTCACTTTTCGTGTTTCGAGCGCGTTCACATATCACCCTCTTATTATGTTCTGCCAAGCCATATTTTAATGCTGCATACAGCTTGTAATGCCTAACGGTATGAGCTCACTAGAGGCATCTAGCTCCTACTGCACCAGCCCTGTCATTTTACTTTATTAGGGATTTCTTGGTCCTAATATAGTGGCCACGATCTTCCTCCGCATACAGATCTGACTTGCCGATGTGATTTTACACCGCAATCATCCAGCAGTATGCCCAGGCGGTTCCTCATTCGCTGACGTCGGACCTCATGAGGCTCCTTACCATCTGCGCATTTGCATTGTCCTACGTTATGTCCACGACCTTCTTCTACAACCTCTTTGTATTTTTACTGCGTTAGGATACACACTGTCCAAGCGACTCCCTTCTTTGGCCTGTGGAGCGGTGCGTACACCATTCGTCGCATTGGACACAATTGGCACCAGACGTTACACAGATGCGTATATTCAGCCGCGAAACTCATCCCTAAAGATGTTATTGCCTTTGCTCCTGAACCAATGCACCGACGTACATACAGCTTTTCTCATTTATTGCGTTTCGGAAGTCTAGAAGAGTCTGGGGTGTAGTCTCGATGTCTGTCTGATGTACCATGACAGCGGCTTTCATGGAGATGAAAACTGGAGTTGGTGTTTGGAAAGGGACTGGACAAGTTACAGTACTACTTGCGTTTGTTCCTGTTCCTATTCCGAAAAAGAAGTCGCGATCGAAGGACAATCCAGATCAACGTGACGATATAGCTCATTCACGTACCGACGCAATGAGTCATTCTAATTTGCTCCTCTGCTCTCTTTTGTTGCTCGATAATGGTTGGACGTTCTCTTCGAATTCGGGAACAGGAAGCTAGCTCAAGCACGACGAGCAATCAAATCACAACCATTATAGCTACGATGGATGTTGCCGAGAATGATGTAGGACGCAACCGGTGGAAACACTCCGAAAAAAGGACGGACGAAGTTTTCCACAAACGCAGCTAAGAACCGGAAACCACAAAATCTTTCCATTAGACGTGTTTTCATATTTGCATTGCATGTATTGTGTTGTCAGTGGGACTGACTACTTAGTACATAGATCTTCTGCTATCTCGACCCAAGTGACCTTCTTCGCCTTGCCCGCTCGTCTAAAAACCTCCGAGGTATCTTAATGATCAAGTATCGTCTGGCGTATTGCTTGCACAAACGTTGAAGATATACCACCTCTCCCAGATGATTTGAATGAGCCCCAATATGCTCATCTCCTCTTCGAGCCCTACTGTCATATGAGTTGATAATTGGTTCTTACAATAATTTCAGGTAACTTACCGACAGAATAAATGTTCCCGTAGGTATGTAACAGCGGAGAACGCTGTGATACGGTACTTTGGAAATTTCGCATGAGATGCTGTCCGACCTGTTCCGTGAAAATGTGCGTTCCGCGTCTCCCTGCGATTAAGGCCATCGCTTAGCATCGCCGATTCACTGAGAATCTGTTCCAAACCGGCATGCCTTCCGACTGTAACTTTATTTCTGTGTTGCCGTCAGAACGTGTCAATGGACTCGCTGGTAAGCCAAACAGCTTCGAGACTATCTCATCATACACATACACTGCTGATTAAAAAATTCTTACAGTTGCGAATGCTAATATTGTTAGGCGATTCAAAGTCCAGCACATTGCAAATGAGTGGATTAGTCGCAAAATGAATGAACGAACTGTTTTATACGAGGTAAGAGCTACTTGGTTGATAAATGTTCAGTATTTGAACGATTCTCCTAGCATGGCCGTCTATGTCAAGTGTGGCAAGACAGTATACGGCGACAACGAAGGGATGCGTGAGTGCTTTTCCTTCAGAATCTCTGACAATGTCTAAAAACCTTCCTTCTATCAGGATGCTTGACCGACTCGAAGAAATTGGGTGGCGCGAGGAGGCGGAGCGCAGCATTCAAATCCAGCCGCATAGAAATCCTTTCTCTGATCATATATTAGTTGACCAGCCAAAGACTCTAACGGAACACAGTGCGTACCAATTTTGGGTCTTCATCCTGTCCACATTGATTTGAAAGCCCTACTCTAGACTGGAACAGCATCGAAGATGAACTCGTACAAATGCTATCAGCCTACAAGAAGAAACGGCTGGCTGAGTGACGACAATATGTTCCCGTCATTATTCACTTGCAAGAGAATATCGAGAAATAACCTCGGAATCGGATCTTCGAAACCCTTCCCCTGCATTGGGCGATATACTAACCAACAACATCTTTGAGGATCTAGTATGGGACACCCCCCAGGATGATTTAATACGAGACGATTTCTTCCGAGACCGAATCTTGGAGCATATACCTCATATCATTGAGGAATGGAGACCTTCGAAAGTAGGGGCAGTTGTCGACATCATGCGAAGATCTGTCCCAGGTGCTACCGCCAACGATCTACACCTAGCGACATGCTCTTAACTCGTTCTTTGAATGTGTCAATTGCAAAGTCAGCGTGACCAGAAAGACGCCATGGGTCAGAGGACGAATCTTCATGACGTGGATAGGCGCGGCTTTGTTGTGATCTTTGATTCGCCAGATATATAATGCTTCAACCAGCTAGAACATGTACTGTGGATCATTCCCCTACACTTCACCGATGATCAGCTTACGGAGCAAATAATTTCCCGCGAATCCTTCAATGAATGTCAAGCCGTATGCTGCGCTTGCCACGAGACGTTTGGGGCTGCTTATCTACTGGAGCACTCAAAATCTCCATGCAGGTGAGTGCTGCAACTAACCTGCAACCTGAGACGAGATGGGCGTAATGCTGATTATACTTTCTATTATCTATAGCTACCGAGGATCGATTGGCACCGGTGCCCTTGAGGTTAACTCCATTCATGGTCTTGAAGCGTTCCAGGAGCATTGGTACCGGAACCCTCGTATTCCGTTCTTGTCGTTGACTAATCCGTGCCGGTATAATCCCACCTAGAACACACGTGGATATGATGTACGAACTCCGAACGAGTTCGAATTTTATGAGACCGCCGCTCGAGAGATGAGGGCCAAAATAAGCGCGCCTAGATCTTCTTTCCAACCTCCAACTAGAGCAACGCTCAACGCTTGGTTACCAGCCTAACCTCTATCCATCCTATCCCCGGGATCACCGTCATTCCAACCCTGATTCAGAGCCTTTCCAGGAATGTCCTAGTGGTATAAATATGTGGGCGAGTTATGGTTGATTTTTTGTAATACTCTACCGAAATTTTTCTTCATTCTTCAGGCACTACTTAGTAATGTATGAACAGGACAAGCTGGAGTACCATATAACATCATTGAACAGTTTACTCCCAGGGCTCCTGGAAAAGCTCAACCTGGTTAACGGTCAAGCAAGCATGTAACTTGACTTTCAGATGTACCGTCCATTCAAAGTTAAAGCACTACCAGAAACATCATCTGTTCGGGTACATGGTGAGTTTTCAATGTGTACACAGTCTGCCTACACTTGATCCCTCTGGCCCGACTGTACAATGACACTAACGACATGATAGCTCCCATGTTCATTTATCGCTTTTGAAACAGTGATATTTCTCCTTGACGGCAGTTCAACCAGTACCAACGCTCTCGAAACATCGGGAGATTCAGAAACGCTCCAATTGATCATTTCGTACTAGCTCCTCCGTGCTCCTCGTACTTACAAATTCCCGGTACGATCACCACTTTTGCCCGAACTCATCTTTCAGATTCAAGGAGTTTTCCCGACCTAAACGCGCAGAAATGATATAATATGTGGACAACTTACGGTCGATTTCTCCACCGACGCACACTTGCATGGCACCCACCCACTTCCTCGTAATTTCTTCTCCGTTCTTTGGGCACGTACGCCCAATCTTCACCTTTGCAATGAACCTCCTAGTGATGTATCCCGAGCTGCACATTACATTTGTCACCACAGGCACGATTTCTCCAGCTTTCACTCCTCCGTTTGACCGGGAATTGACGCTGTATGGGCTTGAGGACGGACCTCGTTCACGGCTCAATGTAAAACTTCTAGGACAAGGGGAGCTGGAATCTGTGATGGCCCAGATAATGTCAATAATCGACCTATTCCCAGAGTTCCTCAGGGAACTCCTCACGCCTGACCCTCTGAGTTTTTCACCCTTCAAGTTTTTACCTGCCCTAACAGTCGTGGATGTCAGTTGTTTCTTGAGAATTCAGTTCTTTTCCACTTATAAATTGCAGATTATGGCTCTCCCTGCAGTCGACATTTTGGATGACATCGCACCGCAAAAAATACCTGTGCTATGCTACACGCCAACGAACGCAGCCATGCTTAATCTGTATGCCTTTTTGTTTGCTTGTTGATATAACTATATGCGTAATAATATACTCATAATGACCCACTAGGTACTTCATCCACAGAGATGAATATCCGGAAACATATTGGAGACACATCTATCACAAAGCAGAGGCGCAAGTGACTTGCGGGCTCCATGAGGGTATGAATATTGATCAAATTGCGTTTAAGGTATGTATGGAAATAATAGATCATTGAGGACTCTCTATCGATTGAACTGGCCGTGCCAGATCTGGTTGAAAGCCTCTCATGTAGTTGCTCAAACGGCCTCCCTGCCTCCGATGTATAATCGTAAGTGACAACAAACTTATGATGACTTTGTACAAGTTGACGAATGTTCTCGACTGCACACAGATGAACTTAGTATGTGCATACAAAGTGGAAGGTTTTCCATCTTTTTGATATCTGTATTAGACCCACAGAGTGACTTGCTTGATACTGATGAGAAGACAGTTTCTCAAGTAAACCAGGCTCGGGTCCGTGTGGCCATCTCGATCACGAATTCAATATCTAAACTCGATGGCTTCATTATCCATACGAGTCCATTGATGGAACCGGGGGAGGTAGAAGAGATGAGACAGACCTCACCCGAACATCGCTTTTTCCACATAGGGTATGCATACTTTCATTATTTTCTGGGAAATCCCTGAATGGTATTTCTTCAGCCCTCAGTATCCCGAGTTGTGGTGGAACGGAGGGATACCTCCTCAAGTACAAGTCCTCTCTCCCGAGGACGACCAAGTCATGTCTTTCTTGAATGACATGCACAAGCGCTACGGGGCCAATAGTGTCCTCTACATTAGCTTTGGCACCTACATTCTACCTCCAAATGCACCGCATCTCTTTGATGCCCTAATCAAGACAATACTTACTGCTGATCCACCTCTACCATTCTTGTTTGCTCGCGCAACCGGAAACCAGATGCTGACACCAAAACATCGTGAAGAAATCGAGAAATCTGGCCTCGGTTTATTGGCTGGGTTTGTTCCCCAGCAAGCAGTTTTGAAGCACGAGGCAATTGGTTGGTATCTGGTTACGTACCACCAATTCTCGACTTGGATTGATGAGTTTCCATGAGCTTAATATGGTCCACAGTGTCATGCTGGCTCTAATTCAATTTCCGAGTCGTTTTTGAAATGAAGTTCCTATGGTGTTGTGGCCTTGTAATGCTATAGATCAGCCCCTCATTGCGTGCGTAAGAATTTCATACATATCTAAAGATTGGATGTTAAACTCGTTGTTCCTAGAAACCAACTTTCCGTCAGACTCAAGCTCGCATATGAGCTCATTCAAGTACGAAATGGTGAAAATATTGGACGACCCACCCATCGTGGTCCGATTGTTCAAGGAACCCAAAAGGTAGTGGAGCAAGAGATGAGGAATATATGGAAATTAATGCGAGGTGAAGACGGAGCTCAGATGAGACAGAGGGATTATTGATTTCAATAGGGCCATGAGGGAGGATTATCGAAATGGTGCTGCGAGGCAAGCAATGGAAAGATTTTTCGACTTTATGAGCAGATAGAGCGCGTATTTGCGTAGTAATAGCTTTCAAGTGCAAACTTAGCTCGATGCAGGTGGCCCGAGCTTGCATATTGAAAGTAATATTAGTTCAAAGAAGTCAATATAGCTTTTCAAAAAAGGTGGGCCTCTCTCTGCCTAGCCCGGAAAAAAGTTCTTGCTGTTTCTGCTTACTATTGAAGAGAATTTTCGGGCAAGGATGAATTCCGGCTTTTGGTGCTGAGAACCATAATATGATAGTGATATATTGATAGTGGATTACAAGAAAACGAGCACATAGCTTGGAAAAAATCTAATAAGCGGCGCGAACTACGTCTTCAACATTCAATCTTGAACCTCAGACTCAGAGCCGCATTAATGTTGACCGTCTAAAACTAAAATAAGATTCAGTGTCAAATCGACGAACATCGCACCCAAAAAGAAACTCACAAGCAGTCGTTTCGTATTTCCAGTCCCTAACGATGATATTCATTAACATGTTCCTGCGGTTTCCCATCGACGGTAGTTCTCGAGAATGCTCCGAGTACCAGCAGCATCTGATGGATAGTCAACCAATACCATGAATATCCTCAATAAAGCATGAAACTTTACAGCAAGAAGCACAACTAAAGTGGTACCAGAATAATGAGAACCATTCAATTAATGTTCTTCATTGTGCGCATGGTGTGTCTCTGATTGGACATTCCATACATCACCTTAGATTCAAATAATGAATTTAGAAATAAAAAGTGAACCTGACGCAATTGACCAGAAGCCAGAGCCTTAGCGACGGCATTTTCATCGCAAATTGCACCACGAGCAGTATTGACGAGCCATGCTCCAGGCTTGAAAACAGAGAGGAGGCGGTCGTTGATCATGCATTTGGTGCCTTCATGTAAGGGATAGTCGACCGTGACAATGTCGCATTAGGAGACGAGTTCCTATTATATATATAAGAAGATGTTAACAAGTCTACAAGAGCCAATTCAAACGCACAAACCTCAACAGTCCCGATCCTCCTACAATTCACCGCACTCTCCGCCTCTAGAGGGATTGCCGCGTAATCATAGTACAATAGTTCCCTGGGATTGAACGGTAACAGCCTCTGCATGATCATATATCCAATCCTGCCCACACCGATGGTTCCGATGACCTTTCCTTCGATGTCCAAAGACATTGCGAGCAATGTCGGAAACTTGCCAATCGCCGCGTTCAATCATCTCAAGGAGAAATACAAAGGTCAGTTCAACCTACGACTCTTTAAAAATTAGCTACAAACCTCGTGAGCGGGAACAAAGTTCCTAACGAGTAGCAACATGCTCATCACAGCGTGCTCAGCGACATTCGTCACATTACTACCAGAGACTTCCAAAACTTGGATCTTGTGGTCGACGGCAGCATTGAGGTCAATATGGTCACTTCCAACGCCGGCAGTGATGCAATTTCGGAGATTTTCGGCCTGTAACTTATAAGACGGGGATGGTGAGAATGAAGCTACCATTAGCAACGAGAAGGGTACGTACCTTCTCCATAAGCTCGCGAGTAAAGTACCCAGGGTGGAAAGGCATGGTAATCAAAACTTCAGCTAGGATACATAGTTTGATAAAGTCGTACCACCGAGCCAAGAAGAATAACTCACGTCGACGATATGTTTCTCAAAATCACTACGGTGCCCGGTAAGCTAATTGGCCTGCGTGATATGTTTAATCTCATCTATCTGGCCCTTCTTTACTGCTGGTGATGATGAATTCGTATCCTCTAGAGGCAAACCATTTGTCCATTCCAAGCTATCACCTAGTATTAGCAGACAAGGACAGAAATAAGTAGTAAAACGAAATGCACCTTGTTCTTGACGCTTCCAAGCAATCTAGGTTCTTGAGCCACGGCCTTGAATCCATTTTAAAGCATAGCTAGGACCTGTACAAGGTGGCCAGAATCATCTGCGAGAGGAGAGGCTCACTTTCATATCGATTGGACTCGGATGTTGGGTTGGTTCAAGTTTAAAGATGAGAGACTAAAGTGTTGATTAGGTATGTGGTGAGAATAACGAAGCGATGAGCTTTGACTGCTTTTATACTCTTTCGAAAACACCATCAGCCATCCACGTCGACCCAGTCCGGAACATTAGGCGATGATTCGCATTCGCAGCTACGGCGACTTTCTCTTGATTTGGGTTGTACGTGTTATATAGAGATGCTGGCGAATGAGTTGCGTACTGTACTATAGCCAATGACAGGTGAGGAAGCAGATATCATGACCAAGTTGGATTAGCGCTTGTTTGGGCGCTAACTCTCTTGTCGCACTGGTCGAAGCAAGGTCGAAGCACGAATAATTGGCCACAACTGTGAGCTATGAGTTGGACTAGTCTAGAAATTGGTCCCAAACGTCCCCAGCTGCTTCGAATTACCCAAGCCATCTACACGCACCGTAATCTTCCTGTCCCCGCAGCTCTCGACCATTGGTGGCATTCCCCCCAAATCAAGTACCTCGTCGATAATCACAATGCTCTCGAGCCCAAAATATGCATTATTAATTTGGGTGAAGGAGAGCCCGATCATCCTGCAATGACCACGCATTTTATGATAAATCTCAACAACATGTCGGTCGTGGACAAACATGCAGGAGGTAGATTCACTGCTCCACAAGAAATCCAGAATCTACTGCAGGAGATCAAAGATTATGCTGTAGGTGACTACAGGCGCCAGAAAGAAGCTCGAATCCGGTGTCAAAGGGACGAGCAAAGAAGGAGAGAAGAATTGGCACGAAAAGAGCGTGATGATATTGTAGTCAGTCTTTTTGTTCTTATCATCTTGAAAACATTATTGATGAAGAAGTTTGTTTAGGTTTTTCACGAAGAGATTATTCCAAAACAATATCATCACCGCTGAAGAAATTGACACCGTCGTTCAAGGCCGACCAAACTTCAGTCTTTGTCCGGTATGCCAGGAGACTTCTCCTTTGGCCAAGTGCGTCGGCTGTAAGACGTACCTGTGTCTTACCCCAGGCTGCGAGGCATCTGAATCCGACGATCCCAAACGTTGCGCTCAGCATTTCTCCCAAATATATTGTAAATCGTGCATCGCTAGTAACGGCGATATCAACCACCCTTTCCTCAGACCATGTCCCACTGATGGCTGTGACCGATGGACGTGCAAATCCGATTGGCAGTGGTGCAAGGGTGAGCCCGTCGATAGTGTCGAGGTTGTCAATGCCACTATTGTCGACTCAGCAGCCTCACCATTGACTAACGCTGAGAGTTTGGAGGCAGGTGGATCTAAATGCCCTTCCACTAACGACGAGCAGATCTGCACCAAGAAACGGAAGAGGGATCCTCAACCGAGACACTCCCCTCGGCTTTCTCCATGCTCCCAGTGTCTCTCCTCACCTACCCTAAACCTAGACTGGTCAACATGCGATTCCTGGAACTGTTGGTCAAGCAAAGCCGGACCCAGCATAATCTGCCCCGATTGCTCCCCCGAGGGAGGCTTGACCTGTCTTAATAACCATTCGTGGATTTGTGATTTGTGCATATGCCGACTTGTCCCCCTAGGTCTGGCCGTGTCCTTGGTTGCGAACGAGATGTATTGCAGCAAATGCGATTTGATCAAACGGTGTGAGGAGTGCGGTAAAAGTCAGATGTGTTGGGACTGTCGCACTCCCGATCCTGAAGAATCTGCAAACAGTGACAATAGTAGCCTCGAGGATCTGGAGCTCGTCTCCGGCTGCGATGACGATTCTTGTGATTACCTCCTTTGTAGATTTGTGTTAAGAAGGAGGATTCGGACAGATGTGGTGGATGTTCTCAACTTTTGTGCGATGATCATAGGGATGATTCTTGTGTGAAACTGCGACAAGTCTCTTTGCCAGAGAGTGTATCAATGATTGTTCTTGTGGAGGAATAGGTGAGCGCGTGCTTGAGAACGCTGCAATGGCACTGTATGAGGATGATGACTACGGCTACTACTAATATATATAGATTAAACTTTGTGCTTCAGATTTGTCTAACGATATACGTCTGCTACTATATACTCATACATTCTCATTTACTGTGTATATAATTCTACACTTCTTGTATAATACTTCTTCTACTGTTTGGCAATGACTGCATATCTTATAGTTTGATACAAGTAAACAAGAGAAATGGAATCTGCTTTACTTGGCTTCAAGGGTACGATTAGTGCCCTTTTTGAACGACACTAGCTGTCACTAGGTAGATGATTTTAGCTGCCTGATAACGCGAAAAGCCCATGAAGGCTTGAGCTTGCATACAATGTTCCAGTAACATCACACCAACAATCAATTTCTAAGGGGAAATGAAGAAGATGGTTTGCGTAGGATGTAACCCAAGGAAAATCAGAAGTCTCGGAGCTGGTTTCAAGTACCCAATGAACCATGAGATTGGAGCCAAAACGGGTGAGGTCAAAGCGTAAGTTCTCAAACGCTTACAGTACTGCCGCTTCGAGCGTTTAGATCCAAGTACAGAGTTTAAGATACTGTACATACGATATGCAGAGTGCTTGATCGTACGATTAAGGTCAATCTATCCCTTCCAATTACAAGACCGGCCCTTCATAGCCCGGCTGCAGTTAGTATTGCGTCAAAATTCGGAGTACCAAACCCAGTGGCAGGGTCCCCTGCATACGTTGTCAGCCACAACAACACGGGAAAAAATGGAGGGAACTCACATCCCTCCACAGCAGACCATCCCTGGGAGTCAGGGCCTTCCGCGGGTAAAGAAGATTGAGATTGTGAATCGGAGAAAGAGGCCAAGTAGTAGCACTCACAATCTGCCGGTACAAGACCCGGTGTACTCCCGTTCACTATATCGAAAAATGCTTGAGGGTTAGCATATATGCTTGAGAGAAGAGTCGTTAGCATCCGCGTCTTTTTGTTGCATCCGGAAGGGAAACTCACAACGGGTTCAAAAATCCCAGCACAGGCTTCCCAGCTGCTATAAGCCTATCGTTCACCAAGCTAATCACACTGGCAAAAATTGGGCTTGATGCGCTGGTTCCTACTTCTAGGACATGCTGCCCATTTGCGATAATGGGTATATTCTGACCTTGTGCACTGACATCAGGTCCTGCTCGTCCGCTGGCATTGTATAAACCTTCGTTTGTTGAGCCTAGAGAGGAGAAATAGCTGGAAATAGTGGCGGACTGGTAGGGTGGTTGGGCGAAGAAATTAGAGAAGCCACCTGAGCAGGATGGGAAGGGTCAACACAAGATAAGACCAGATCATTGCAAGAAAACGCACCAGTACTGAAATTAGAAGCGACTTCGGGACTCACGCTGGTTACTGAGCCAACTGCGGTAACAAAAGGACACGATCCGGGGAAGGCAGAAAATAGAGTAGTATTTTCAGCGCCGGCAGTGCAGCCGCCTGCCCCATCATCACCTATAAAATGCAGAATAGTGTATGTGTTAGAACAATTACAGTGACCGAAAAACGTAAATACTCAAACATACCAGATGCAAACAAGAGTGATATTCCAAGGGAAGTGGCTTGCATAAAGGCGTTACATACTGGGCTTAAGAGTAGAGCGATAGTGAGCTACAAAAATCGAATGATGTGTCGGGTAAAATTTACATTAACAAATCTGCTTCGTCTGGCTGTAAGAATCCCTCTGAAGTCGTATAACTCGTTGTAACTACCTAATGCAAACGCAGTAGTCAGTATCGGAAAGCTAGAGAGGCGAAATACATACCTGCGGAGGAGCATCCGCCGTAATAAGATATTCGGCAAGGTCAGTCAAGCTAGTATAAAAATCCGTATCAATGTCCCCGACAGAGATAAAGTATGTAGGGACGTCAGTTGCTACTCCGATGGTATATTGTACGTCGAGACTCTATCATTTAAATGAACTTTCGACTCCTCAAGAGATAATGGGCACTCACAGCTTCGAAAGACCCGTCTCCCGCTATTTGAGGATTAGTCCCATTTGCCACGCTCACAAGAGTGAAAGTGATGCTGGGAGACATGTCCGGTCTATATTCAGTGAGGAAAGCTTCGAGATCGGTTTCCTAAGATAATTTCAGAACTCTGCGTAAAATCAATCGGAATAATACATACCTCAGCCCAATTAGATTGAAGTGAACCCACACCGAGGATGTTGGATGACTGGGTTGCAGGCGTGGTGGGACTGTTTGAAAGGTTTATTCAGTAAAGAGTGTCAAGATTGAAGAGCATGATCCTACATACATCCCATAAAGCGATGAGAGACAGGATGGGGGGACTAACGTTGCACAAGAATCTGGTGCAGAATTAGCCCTGGTCGCGAACTTGGCACTAGGTTCTGATTGACTAGTTTTGTGAGAGGGATAAAAAGTCGTTCGGCCGTTACGACTCAGAGGCGGAGCAAATGATGTTGCAGGGATGGAATATGGGAGATATGCTGTGACACATTGGCGGGAAGACTATAGGCATACGTGTATAGCGACCACGTTGAAGGTCCAGAAGACGAAGCTGTAGGTGAAGTTGGTGTACTCTGCAGTTAGAAGCTCGTTCGCTTTCGAAACAGGGATAGAGAATGAAAGGTATTCTCCGAATGGGCCAGTAGTATTTGCGGAGATATTCTGAGCTTGGAGCCAAGAACTAACTGCTGCTATCGAATTCTGGTGACGGAGCAGCGTATGCATTCACCTATTGAGATTGTCAGTCGCGTCCTCTTTCAGTAACAAGCTTCTTCACCTCATCCCGAGTCAAGTGTTGACCGTAGGAGGTACTTCCTGGTGTACTAATCTCGTACAAGCTTCTGTTCGAGTCCAGGATTATCCACTGCCTTCAAACCAATGCGGAGGTTAATCGAGGTATCAGCCGGAGGAGTCCCAACCTCTGTAAATCCAGTCGGGACTGGAGATTGACGAGCGCGTAAGATCGAATGTTGCGCCAAGACATGAACCGGGAGGAGAATACAAAACGACCAGTCAAGAAACCTCATGGTGGGCTTGAAGGAGAATAATGTGGATGTATTTGTCGACTCATTTATATATACTACGTTTCTGTCCTCCGAGTCCGTCAGACGGGGAAGGTGCATTCGTCAGTATATATCTGTATAGCTATAGGACGGTTACTTCTCACCGTGTCGAGACTAACAAGTTATCATTCTCCCTGCCTACTCGCGAACGGGGAAATCGATCCTGAAGGACACTGATAAGACTATTATTAGCTTGCTTTTTAGAGACAATTTGACGACATGTTGACAACTATGGAAAGAAAGATTCAGCCCGATAAACTACAGAAACGCGGAAGAAAGGAGGTGTATTACACGGAGTATCGGATAAATAGGTTATGAATATGGTGCAAGATATCAGGGTTCTTGACTCTCCAATCTCGGGCAAGCACCACCGTTCATCTATTTAAGAAGGTCACGACAGTGAAGCAATTCAGAATGTTTGAGTAGATTCCAAGTGTGCTCGGAGCGAGAAAGAATTCTCAAACGCGTACGTACTCCTAGTGACAATATTTCTTCTACGATAGGCAGCGTTGTATGATTAAGGACAGTCCATTATTTCCCCTTTCAGTTATAAGTTCGAGCCAAACCAATCCCTCATAACCCAGCTGCGGTAAGTATCGCCTCAAAATTCGGAGTACCAAAACCAGTTGCAGGGTCCCCTGTACACGATCTCAGTCACAACAAACCGGAAAAAATGGAGGGAAACTCACATCCTTCTACAGCAGACCAGCCTTGGGAGTCAGGACCTATTGGGGTTGAAGAAGATTCAGATTGAGAATGGTAACTTGGATCGAAGACACCAAATAGTAGTAGCACTCACAGTCTGCTGGTATCAGACCCGGAGTACTCCCATTTACTATATCGAAGAACACTTGAGGGTTCGCGTATATGCTAGAGATGAAATGAAAGTCTTTAGCATCCGATTTTTGCGTCGCGCCTTGAAAGAAAAAACTTACAAAGGGTTCAAAAATCCAAGTACAGGTTTCCCAGCGGCTATAAGCCTATCGTTCACCAAGCTAATCACGCTGGCAAAAATTGGGCTCGATGCGCTGGTTCCTATTTCTAGGACATGTTGCCCATTTGAGATGATGGGTATATTCTGTCCTTGCGCACTGACATCAGGTCCTGCTCTTCCACTGACATTATATAAACCTTCATTCGTTGAACCTAGAGAGGAAAAGAAGCTGGAAATAGTGGTGGACTGGTATGACGGTTGGGAGAAGAAATTGGAGAAGCCACCTGAATGTGAGGATCAGTAGCAGAAGGTTATAACAAGGCTATAAGAGCACGCACCAGTACTGAAATTGGAGGCAACTTCAGGACTGATACCTGTTACACTGCCCACTGCAGTGACCCAAGGACACGATCCGGGGAATGCAGAGAACAAGGTAGTACTTGTAGCGCTTGCAATGCAACCACCTGCCCCATCATCGCCTACAACAGCACTAGGACGTTAGAACTACAATTTGCGAAAGACATAAATATTAAAATACCAGATGAGAACAGGATTGATATTCCAAGTGAAGTGGCTTGCATAAAAGCGTTGCACGCTTGGCTTGAGAGTAGGGAAGGCACAATAAACTTCAAAGAATTGGACGATGTATTACAAACTCACATCATTAAATCGGCTTCATCTGCCTCTAAAAATCCCTCTGAAATCCCATAGCTCGTTGTAACTACCTGATGCAGACATTGAGCATCGGAGACCTCGATGATAACAAGGGAGACGGAAGACATAAGCTTACCTGTGGAGGAGCATCCGCCGTAATAAGATATTCAGCGAGGTCAGTCAAGCTGGTAAAGAAATCCGTATCAAGGTTCGCGACGGCGATAAAGTATGTAGGGACGTCAGTTGCTACTCCAATGGTATATTGTACGTCGAGACTCTATCATTTAAATGAACTTTCGACTCCTCAAGAGATAATGGGCACTCACAGCTTCGTAAGACCCGTCTCCCGCTATTTGAGGATTAGTCCCATTCGCCACGCTCACAAGAGTGAAAGTGGTGTTGGGAGACATGTCCGGTCTATATTCAGTGAGGAAAGCTTCTAGATCGATTTCCTAAGATAATTTCAGAACTCTGCTTAAAATTAATTGGAATAATACACACCTCAGCCCAGTTAGATTGAAGCGAGCCCACACCAAGGATGTTCGACGACTGCGTGGCAGGCGTCGTGGGACTGTTTGAAAGGTTTATTCAGTAAGAGTTTCACGATTGAAGAGCATAATCCTACATACATCCCGTAAAGCGACGATAGACAGGATGGGGGGACTAACGTTGCACAAGAATCTGGTGCAGAATTAGCCCTGGTCGCGAATTTGGCGCTAGGTTCTGGTTGACGACTTTTTTCAGATTGATAAAAAGTCGTCCGGCCGTCACGACTCAGAGGCGGAGCAAATGAGGTTGCAGGATGGATATGGGAGATATACTGTGACACATTGGCAGGAAGACTGTAGGCATATGTGTACAGTGACCACGTTGAAGGTCCAGAAGACGAACTGTAAGTGAAGTTGGTGTACTCTGCACTTAGAAGCTCGTTCGCTTTCGAAACAGGGATAGAGAACGAAAGGTATTCTCCGAATGGGCCAGTAGTATTTGCGGAGATATTCTGAGCTTGGAGCCAAGAACTAACTGCTGCTATCGAATCTGGTGACGGAGCAGCGTATGCATTCACCTATTGAGTTGTAAGTCGCGTCCTCTTTCAGAACAAGCTTCTCACCTCATCCCGAGTCAAGTGTTGACCGTAGGAGGCACTTCCTGGTGTACTAATCTCGTACAGCTTCTGTTCGAGTCCTGGATTATCCACTGCCTTCAAACCAATGCGGAGGTTGATCGAGGTATCAGCCGAAGGAGTTCCAACCTCTGTAAATCCAGTTGGGACTGGAGATTGACGAGCGCGTAGGATCGAATGCTGGGCCAAGACCTGAAGCGGGAGGAGAATACAAAACGACCAGTCCAGAAACCTCATGGTGGGCTTGAAAGAGAATATGTTTTTGGGGATGCATTCGTCGCCCCAGATATATATAAGTAAGCATTATTGTCTGCCCTGCAAGGTGCCCCGTCGGACGGGTACTTTTCACCGTGTCGAGCAACCCGGCTGAAGAACCTTGTGATTGATTCTTTCTTTTATTCTCGCGAACGGCGGACTTGAGTATAGAGCTTGAATGAGAGAGCAGTTCAGGTCTCTACATATTTGAATTCGATAGACAGAAAAACGCGTGAGAGGCTCATTGTCAAGCGCTCAAGTTGCGTAACGGTAGGCCAAAATGGTCTTTATCACGTGCACCTTCGCCTCGAATCCGGCTTGAATATACCATTATCTATGAATTGGATACATACATTCAGGTCAGTACAAGATAGTTCTATTTCTTTACTTAGCTAACCGTTCAAAGCAAAAAGGGTTTTTTTTTCAAGGTTTCCGGCTGCTTCGAAAAACGGAGCCACCATTCCGTAAGCTCAACTTTCGTCGGTCTGGGTAAACAGCTGTCAGTTACTCCTCGCTTCAATTCATTGAATTAGGGGCCCACCAGAACTGAATTGCTCTCGTCACCTCAGGATTATTTGGAGGTGGCCTCTGTTTTTTGAAACAGCGATCGACGAACTCTTGTATGAGCGATTCGGATTCCCTTTCAAGCGCTATCTCTCTATCACGCCCGTGTACCTTGCGCCATCACTTTTATAGCCTCCGCATACATGCAGCACATGTATCCCGCTCTTTAACCGCTCGGCGACGCTGAATAATTGGCCGTTTGCGCCTGTCGTATATATATATATAGACCGGAAGATCTTTCTGTCTCTCTCTATCTCTCCGATTCTCTCGCTACTTGTTCGCAGTCATGAGAAGACCCAGTCGCGTCATAGGATCTCTTCTTTTCGGAGCTGCTGCTATTCAATGTGTAGCTGCTAACGAGCAAGTAGATGTTCTTTCACGAGAAACTGCTCCTCATGGTGGTATAGCCACTGAAGCTGGTACGCTTGCCTTACTTGATGTGTTAGAAACAGTATCTCACCTCCTTTACAGCGCCGTGTACAGAGATTGGACTCAACATTCTGAAGGCTGGCGGTAATGCTGCTGATGCGGTTCGTATTTATGCTCCGGTAATCTGTCGCGTGGCTTAGGTTTCTTGGTAGATCATTGCTGCAGGTCTTTGTGTGGGGGTCATTTCTGCCTACCATTCGGTGCGCTCTTTCGTTGTCCAGTGCGGTATATCTTTCTAATAAGCTCTACTCTCTGCACAGGGCATTGGTGGCGGGGGATTCTCAATCGTCCGTTTCAACAAAGACGATGGCACTCACGATTATGAGATGGTCGATTTCAGAGAGACAATGCCTGCTGCTGGTACCGAAGACATGTACGTCGATAATACCAACGTGAATGCTAGCGTTATCGGTGGTCTTTCTGTCGGTGTTCCAGGCGACTTGCGCGGTTGGGAAACTCTTCACAAACGGTTCGTAGGTTTCAGCTTAAAATACTTTATGAAATAACGCGTCTTTAGACATGGAACTCTTCCTTGGGAAAGCCTTGTTACTCCTGCCATGAATCTTGCACGTGACGGATTCGAAGTCAACATCGATCTTGCTGCCGCGCTGCAAGGATATGATTTCATCACCGAGGATGCTATTTGGGCCGAATCATACGCTCCCAACGGAACCGTTCTCGTCCAGGGAGACATTTGCTACCGCAAGGTGGGCTCGCAATGCAAGCTTCCAAAAATGTTCTTGTCTGACCTTGGTGCTACAGAGATACGCCAACACTCTAGAGAAAATCGCCAAGTACGGCGCTGACGCCCTGTATCATGGTGAAATCGCTGTCAACATTGCTTCGACAGTCTATCAGAGCAATGGCATTATGACCACTGCCGATCTGGCCAACTATACCGCCATCATTCGCCAGCCTCGGAATATCACCTACCGTAACACTCGTATCTTCTCCACTGTTGCGCCTTCCAGTGGGACCGTCGTACTCAGCGCGCTCAAGATCTTTGAGGGCTTTGACGACGGGAACGTGTCGGATAGGTACGTCGTCGTATCTCCTTACTCTTTTTCACCATCTTCATTATATATATATATATTAACAGCAACCCCCTCATCAACCTCACCACTCACCGTCTTGTAGAGGCTACCAGGTTTGCTTACGGACAGAGGACCGAATTCGGAGACCCTGCATTTACCCCCAATGTCACCGAATTGGAGGCTTACTTCTTAACTGACGCGTTGTGGAGGAAGTTAGGAGCAAGATTATGGACAATGCAACCTTCCCTGTCACCTACTACAACCCCGAAAATTATCAGGTCTTGATCGATAACGGGACTTCGCATATGGCAGTAATAGACAAGGATGGAATGGCTGTATCGCTTACCACTACTGTGTAAGACCCATCGGTTTTCAATACTCTCAGTTGATGCTAATTAAACTGCTCAGAAACAACTACTGGGGCTCATATTTAATGACAGCCGATGGAATAATCCTCAACGATGAGATGGGGGATTTCAGCTCGCCTGGAGAGACTAACGATTTCGGATTCGCCGCCTCTCCTGCTAACTACATTGTATGTTTCCTCATCCTTCAGACTAGACCCCTCTTATATCTGTTCCTTAGGCTGGTGGAAAGCGCCCTCAGTCCTCAATCTCTTCCTCTATTGCCGAAGACCTGGAAACCGGAGACATCATCATCGCTACAGGAAGTGCTGGTGGAAGCAGAAGTGCGTATCCTATCTTTTCATCATCTAAAAGCTAATTCGACTACAGTTATCACCGCGACCCTCCAACACCTCCACCACCACATCGATCAAGGCCTTAACTCTACCGAGTGCGTACATCATCCTCGCTGGCACGACCAGCTCGACGGTTTCACGTACTTTGAGTACAAGTCGGAGAACGTTGGTATTGCTGGATACCCCAATAGCACTGTTGCGTATTTCAGTGAGATGGGGTATAATATCTCGTATGAGAGTACTACGGGATCTACTGCGCATGGTATGTCCTTTCATTGCAATTTCAAGTCTTTGCTTCCGACTGATCTTTGCACAGTGGTCATCCGCCAGCCGAACGGAACGATTGAAGCAGCCAACGACCCCCGAAAACTTGCAGGTGCTGGCTTGGCGTATTAGGTTCATGAGCAATTTAGGAGGCGCGCCACCGCTCTCAAAAATCAAAAACGATAAAATGCTTTCACGTAGATATGAATTTATGTAACGAGGCATTTTGGCTGAATTATCTGGTTAGCGGGCACTATATATAAGTGACTAGTCTCGCGATATGGTGTTAGCTTGCGAACAGACACTCGACACATCGGACCAAGTTGGAAACGCTCAAGTAAATTTGGTTCGTACACATTTGATAAAGATACACTTCTTAAATCTTCGTTCATCTGGAGAATTAACCTCGATTCATAGTATTCCCAGCTCCTCTGGGATTTTCATCTGTGAAGATGGCCCATCTTTCGTCCTTGAGACGTTTAACTTCAGCCTTTTCTTCGCCATCAGCGTTACCGTCCATTTCCGCATCTAGAGCGAGCTGTTCAGAGGAAGTGGGTGCGTTCTCCGACGCAGGCCTAGAACAAAACAAACATTAAGGAACTAGTACTTGCCAATAAGAGGAAGGACTTACCCTCCACCTGATATGAATTTGCCTCTCTGACGCTCAATCTCTAGGTATTCATCGACGGACATAGTGGGGAGATTATGTCCTGGACCGAAAACCTGAGCCTGGAAGCGCGCACGGTCTGCTATTCCGGAAGGAAGAATCGTGAATGGTCGGAGAGGCTGTTTAACGCATCAGTAATGACTCAAAACCCATTTTAAAGCAGGTCATGGAAATATACCTTGCCTGCCGAGTCCAATATTGGTCCATTAACCTTGGAAGGGGCGTCAATCTTCCATAAGTTATCTTCGTTCGTGTTCGTGGTCTCTTTCCGTTTTCCTCGTCGAGTATCATCCTCCGGTCGTGGTGAATACGACATCATCGGAGGGGCACTCCGCAAGAGCTGCAGCTCTTGGTCCATATTTGAAAGTTGGGTCTGTGCTTGCGCGTAGCAGAAGTCGGATGAGAAGGAGGGTAGTATCGCGAAGGATATCATCGGTGGATGAATCTTCTTCTTCGTCGTCGTCATGCGTGACGGTGAGGTCGGCAGATGGAAGGAGGGAAGAGATGATGTCGAAATCGGTTGAATTGGCAGTGTTTAAAACTGACTGATTCCTGCGTTTACGGATCGTCTTTTGATTCGTTAAGATTGCTAATATCGCGGAAGAGAAAGACAGAAACCTCAATCCTTGCGCGTAAATCCTTTTCTTTTTGATATTGCTTGATCTTCAACTCTCTGCGACTAGCTGGATTGGCAGCTTTTCGCTCTTGATCATACAACGCGACCTCATCCTCTGGGATGATGTCATAGTTGTCCAACTGTAGAAGAAATTTTTCGAGATGATTCTGTATTGAAACTAGTTTAGTTTATAGTGGAGTTAGAGAGGTTGATTTCGCACATGAGACTGCATAAGAGACCCCATTCGCTCGTCCCTTTCTACGGTTCTAACGCGATCCTGGACCTGGGCGAAGACATAGGGAACGAGAAGATATATGAGATCTCTTGTAGATACATCCTCCAGTGTTTCATTGGAACTGAACAGAGAGAGGCCTGATATTCGAGATTGTAATGTTCGTAGGTCGGTCAAGCTGGATTGAATCAGCTCCTAGAGCCAAAAAATCAGTGCAAGTTTAGATTCGGATGGATATTGATTACCTGGGTTTGTGGATCGATAGTGGAAAGATTGAAAGCCTTTGAGGCGGCACAAAGACTGCGGGCAAAGAGAGCTGGTAGAGGAAGAGTCGTCATTTTTGATTTTAGCGCCATCATTCCTTCTCCTGACTTGCATCACTCAACAGCTTGTCCTAAATAGCGCCACTGCGTCTGTGGAAGGCTCAATGCCAAAGGTGAAACGTGGTGTAAATATTCGAAGGGGCCTTCCGTCGGAACAAAGTCTTCAAAAGGATCGATGCTTGGAAAGAAACGATATGAGGCTTGAATATTTGTAGAGGCTTCCTCTGTTTGGAATTAGTCGAGCTTAAATGACAACTACATGTGGCTACCCAAATTTGAAGAGCTCAGCTGACCAATGTTATCTTGCGACATTCGTATAGGCATTGGGCAGCACTTAAAATCCTATCCTCAAAGTCAGCAGAGCAAGTGGGAAACATGTCTTTCCGCGCATATTTTCTTTTCAATCTTCCTAACAGTCCCTCTTCTACTCGTCCTGTGACTCCTGTCTCTCTCTCGACACTCAGTGCTCTCGGGTGTACGGTCATATTGCCCTCAGAAGACACTACCCAGAACATCGAGCAGACTGCTCGTAAGCTGGCGCAAAACTGGGGATATCCTATTACACAAGAGGGATCCAGAGCAGTATATGATACCAAGAAGGACGCTGAGAATTCTCCTCAGGTATAAAACGGTTCTTTTCCTCCTCACGTTTATTTATCTATTTTTCAGGCGCAAGAGAATTTGACCAAGTTTGCTCGGATTCACGAGACGTAGATTTCTACCTTGTACTCCAAATTATTCGTGGTCTTCATTTACATGCAGCGGGTTCTGCCCCACCGTAGAATCCCTCACCGCGATAGCTGAAGGCCTTGCGGAAGTTGATATTGAAGGTGGCTAAGTACTCGATATCTTGAGCTTGCTTGACCATTAATTTTTCCTTTTGTTCAGATGTAACTACTCGGAACTGGATTCGCATGGAAATCCCTCGGGGTGCACTTATCCGTATGCCGGCCGGTATAAAGTTTCGCTTTCCTCTCAGCGAACATGCTCCCAACAGGAAGGTAGTGACGATTGTGTTTTACAAGGCAAGCAGCCTTTCTACTGTGCTTTCGTTATGTGTGTACTGAGCCTCTCCATCAGGGGGTTATATCCGACAATGAACTTTTGTTCGGAAAAGATATTGAGAACCATGCGACTCGTCGCGCGTATTTGGGTACCATTGGACAGGCTTGACAATGAGCCTCTCCATCAGGGGTTATATCCGACAATGAACTTTTGTTCGGAAAAGATATTGAGAACCATGCGACTCGTCGCGCGTATTTGGGTACCATTGGACAGGCTTGACCAAGCAGTTTTTCAGCCAGAACTTGTAACTTTATGTGCTACTCTTGGATTGAGCTGAAGTGACCGCCAGTTTCTTCATGATGTTTTCGATAATGAAATAACAATGACTGTTTAGGTCTGAATTGGTACTCGATCCGGTCTGATAAAGAAAAGTTCTGGGACACCTGATTGGCAGTGATTTGAATCGGTCAATCTCAACGCTGCGTCATTGGTTCGTTTCTAAGTATATGCATGTCTTCAGATCTTGCACAGATAGCGTCTTCGTCTTAGAAGTGATCTAATGCCTAATTATCGCCGGTCATTGACGAAATGGCTCGAAATGGCATCCGTTTAAACGGCAGGCGTTGTTGTTCGGCGGTGGATATCTCGACTTATGGAAGCGAGTCGTGCCTCCTTCCTTGTTAACTAGTGCTTCACTCTCTCCTGGAATATCTTTCGCCCTGCGGTGCCCGGGACCTGAGCTCGGTAAAACTGCAAAACACCGTTTTATCTACCTACCTATACCTATATACCTATCTGCCATGTTTCATCCCGCTTAATCTCTCTACTGTATCGCCTCGCTTGCCAGAAGGTCCTGGCCACGCGAGTCTACCACCGTCGTACTTTGCCGTTCAGGCTGCGCTTGCTTGAACATTCATCAACGTTTTGAAATTAGTTTTCACTGCCACCAAGGCATTGACAAAATCAGTAATTTGGCTTGCGCTTGCCTTCCAACGCTGGACGTTGTTTCATTGTACTTTTTTGCTCATAAAGACGATGGCGAGAAGTGTCGATGCTCATCCGAGCACGAAATATTCCTCCCTTCGAGCTCTTTTCACTTCCCTTACTCTTATTTTCATGGTAGTGGTACATGGTTTCGCTTCTCCTGTTCCCAGTACTCCAACGCTTTATGGACACGATTCAGCCAGCAATACCAACAACGAAGACACTTCATTCCCGCAAACTCGTCTCGACTCTAATCCTTTCGCTGGTCACGTCGAGAAACCTAGATCTCCATTGAGCTTTTATCACGGTAAATATGTGCTCATGGGTGCAGGATATGTTGATCAGGTGAGCGATTCATAAGCAGATGGCCATATAAGGATTGCCACTGAGATATTTTATACAAGGCCACAGGAATATTATACGACAGAACGAAGACAATCTCCTTGGACAAAATCAAGCTCCCTGGCAAGAGTCATCTAAAGTCATCTGTCGACATGTACCTTCTGCCAGGGTCAAACCTCCCAGGCCAGAATCCTGGACTGAAGCAGCTAATCCCTACACCATACCGGAGACCTAAAGTGAGTGAATCCCTTTAGTAGACCCTGAAGCTGCTGATTCGTGCCGAAGGGATTTTATTACATGGTAAGCACGTTATTGAAATTGTCGTTCATTTTTCCCTTATGATAAAGAGCACAGTGCCTGGTACTCGCTGAGAGGACAGAAGTCAAGAAGATCCCAATGGTAAGTTTATCATTTCGCCATTCCAATCTCCTCTGAATTTCTCATCCTTTTAACCTAGATCTACAACGAATACGAAACAGTTTTCTCGCCTCACATACCCTCCGGGTCATCACCTGAATACTCTTCTCGCCCATCGTCTTCAAATGGGCCCTCCCATATTGTGTCCGAAGAACACCTCTTCGGTCCGCAGCCGCCCATTTACAGCGGTCGGAACGAATCAGCCCCCGTATTCGATGTCCTCGACGCACACCCCCCCTACACCACTACAGAGATTGACTCAGCGGGCGGGGTCCTCCTCTTTTCCAGAAACCGTACAGGACCCGCAAATGATATTGTGATGCGCATTCCGGAAGAATTTTGGAAAAGGGAGAATAAACTGGGCTTGGTAACCCGATGTTTCAAACCAAAGCCGCCAGGTGTGTTTCTCTTATTTCATGGGATTTTTTGGTCCTTGGAGGTCTCTATCTGACATTCCACCTGGATGATTACTTAGACTGTCAGAAGAAGTATACCTCCCAATGGGAAAAGTGGCCTAATATTGTTGGATGGCCTATGGAAAACAAGAAAAAAGTAGCGGTAAGGGGAACGAATGACGAGGTTGACTACGGCCGGTCCGATTCACTTGGAAGTTCAGACGGGTCTTCGATGTCGGGCTCCTGGCATTCAAAGCGTACTCAAAGCGCCGCGAATTCTACAAAAGCAGTCCTACTACATCCCAGGCGACGAAGCAAACATCGTGTCCTGTAGTTCCACCGATTGTAAGGGAGGCATCTACGATTTTATAATCCGGAACCCGTGCTTTGTTTAGTAGAAATGTATTCTGATACACTGTAAGAGAAGTACCTAAACAAGGAAAGGTGCAAAAACGAAAATGTCCGAGCACATTCAAAAAAGGAAGTGATATGCCCAGCTTTGACATATATCAAAATGGAAAATTGTGTATTTCAACTCATCTTTAAAAGTATTAGCATTCAGCAATTGTACAAGATATTTCAGAGATGGAGGGCCGCACCAAAGCCCATTCTAATTGCTTGTTAACATTTGGGGTACAACATTGTCAATCTCGAGCTGTCAGGTGGTCTGTTTAGCCGCATAATCTGAGCGCTTCTTCAGTATCACCAATTCTACTCATCCTTACTCGGAGATGAGCTACGTCACGGAAGGTTTATCACACGGTTTGGGGGGAAGGTGGTCTGTTTAGCCGCATAATCTGAGCGCTTCTTCAGTATCCTCGTCAAAGAACAAAAATATCAGCATTCAACATAACATAATGCACCAACTCTACTCATCCTTACTCGGAGATGAGCTACGTCACGAAAGGTTTATCACACGGTTTGGGGGGGAGAAGAAAAGACAGAAGGACGGCCCCACAAATGGATCAGGCTGGGTTCAAATAGCATTTTCTTCATTCATTCCAGCAGATAAATAGAATAGCGAACTCCTATAAAAAGGCGTCTGAAATCTCTCTATCCCTAACCCATACAACATGAAGCTCGCCTCTAATTTCTTTCTGCTCTCCTTTGGAGTGCTCTTCATGCAAACTGCCCGATCCACAGCACCCACATCTTCGGATTGGGCTATCCTAAATGAAACACTTGGAGGGCGTCTCTATACAGCAAAACCTATTTCCTCTCCCTGTTTTCCAGACTTCGATGGCGTATCCGTACCTCGGATTGAAGCCAGCTGCAAGGTCATTGAAGAAAACTATCTCAATGCGACTTTTCGTTCATCTCAGTTCGGCAGTTTCATGGCTCCACAGTGGGAATCTTGCATGAGTGCCCACTCGCAGTGTACGCTCGACTCTAGCGACCCCAGTGATTTCCTTGCTTGGACAGATCTTCCTTGTGAACAAGGAAGCGTGGCGCCGTATTATGTGCGCTCATGTTTCATGGACTGCTTCTTGAATTAATCGATACTTGCAATATCTAGATTGACGTTCAAAACTACACAGACGTCCAAATTGCCTTCAATTTCTCTAGTACCACAGGTGTTCCTTTGTCAATCAAGAACTCGGGCCATGATTTTTTCGGTCGCTCAAGTATGATAGGGTCTTTGGCATTATGGGTCAGTGGCAGAGCATACGCACCGTGCATTCTTCTTCTAAATCTGCTCTGTTAACAGACCAGAAATTTGAACCATGTTCGTCTTGCATAACAATAATGTCGTTCGCCGCCATTTTAATACTTATTCACAGCTCTCTTTCGACGCGTCGTTTGTACCCGACGGAGGCTCGGAGTCATATACTGCGATGACCGTTGGTGTATGTATTTCGCCCATAGATTGGACCAAATGCTTGGACTGAGTGTTGTGTATTGATTGCCTTTAGGCGGGAGTTCCATGGGCAGACGCATATGCCTTTGCCGACTCCAACAATTTGACAATCGTCGGCGGATATGCAGAGACGGTAGGAGCTAGCGGAGGGTGGATCATGGTAGATCTCACTAGTCTATCATCTACCACTATGCTGATAGAACCGTACTACGTAGGGTGGCGGACATAGTGTTCTTTCTCCGGTACTAGGTCTTGGAATTGACCGCGTGGTAAGCGCTGCCTACTTTGCATCGCATTTATTTCCAACTCAAAAACACTGCAGCTGGAATTCAAACTCGTCACTCCCGACGGTGAATACCGTACAGCCAACGCTTACACCAACTCCGATTTGTTTTGGGCACTCAGAGGTGGCGGAGGAGGGACTTTTGGTGTTGTTTTGGAAACTACTTCTTTGGTGGAACCCAGAGCAATAAGTCTTCAAGTGTAAGGAAACGCGACCACACGGCCTTTTGGTTAGAAGCTAACCTGTGCTTCCGATAGTGCCTCGGTTTCCTTCAACTCGACTTCCGAAACTGGACTCCAATTCTTCCAATTGCTTATCGATAACGGTCTTCAATGGGCACAGCAAGGCTGGGGAGGACATCTTGCTGTAAGCCTATCAGATGTTCATCCAGGCGTAAACTCATGCTCAAACTCGAAACCTTCATTTTTCAGATGAACAGATTTATCCTCGTCAATCCACTGCTCACCCTCGAACAAGCCCAAACGTCAGTGCAAAACGTGACCGAATTTATACAAAGCCAAAAGGGAACTGTGGTGATCGAAACACTTCCTAATTTTTATTCGTTTTTTGTGAAATATGTAATCCCTAATGAGGCGGTAAGCTTTCTGCAGCTTCTCCCATTGTTAAGCAGCATTGACATTGGTTCACTGCTTAGCCTGTAGGAAGCGAAAACATCCAAGCAAGTCGACTCATTCCTTCATCCGTGTTTGAGACACAAGAGGGAAGAGACACGTTTTTGCAAGCTCTAACTAATTTGGTAGCTGCTGCTCAGAGCGTCTTCACCATCATTGCTACTACACCTTTCTTGTACAATGCACAGTGAATTCAACTAGTACGACTCCTGCATGGCGAAATGCGGTGTGGCATGTAAGTCACATCGACACCCTTTATTTCTTCAATCCTGATTATGCTGTTTCAGTTCGTTATTGGCACCGGATTTACATGGAACAGCACTGATGAAGACAAGATTGCTGCTTTCGAGGAGGCAAACAATTTTACTGAGACTCTCATTAGTGTTGCTCCTGACTCTGGAGCGTATATGGTAAAAAAATAGCGCTCGGTTGCCTGTTTTCTAGTATTAATGAGATTTTCAGAATGAAGCGAACGTATACGAGCCCAACTATGAGCGTAAGTACGTCCTCTGTGGCCAATATTACCAGCTTTGACATTGCCTTTTTCGGATATACAGAAACATTCTGGGGAGATAATTATCCTCAACTTTTGACCATCAAGGAGAAGTAGTGAGATTTAATTCCTGCTTTCGTTTTCCATGGCTCAGATACTCATGGGTATTTCAACAGCGACCCCTCAAGTCTTCTCGATTGTTGGAGATGCGGTGAGTACTTACATGGTATAGGCACACCACACTAGTACTGATTCCGTGCTTTACAGTGGGCTGGAAAGGCGTGAACGATGCTCGATCGCAGTGTTATCTCTCTTTAGATTCTAAATAGCGCACGCAAGTTCCGATGATCTTAAAATTACCCCACGGGAGAGGAGAATCTGAGGTCAATTAAACACTTCAATATTTCTTTGTTGTCACCATTTGTATTATTCACTATAAAAATGCAGTGTCCACTACATTTTAACGATCCGTAGTTGTGGGCAGGGTGACAAGGTTCGGAAGAAGGTCAGTATGTCACTCAACATCTAGGGATTCCAAGGCAGGAAAGTTTCCTAATGGAGCACGACTTGGCTCTGTGAGACTGGCAGCAGCATATGAACCCAGATACTTAGCAGCTGCGGTATTATACCAATGGCGCCTCCACGGGAGCCTCAGAACAGTACGACACCACTGCATCGAGCCAGCCCACAAAAGCTCGCTTGCCTGCCAGACCTGTGGGCAGGAGAGAGATTCTCTCTCCAGGGTGAAAGAGAAATCGAGCAAAGCATTTCCTGAATATGTAAGATATTTCAGCAATATTGGAAATGCCCCAGGTCTCGACTGACCGAAGCTGATACTCTGATGAATGACCAGAGATCTGGGTAGGATTGGACAAATGTGCACCAGAAGAAGCATAGCCAGGAGAGTTTCAGTATCGGACAGAAGATAGGTTGGTTTTTTGACAATGAGAGGTAGTATACCTCGTTGTCAATCAAGGCTTTATTCACAATATCTGGGACCTCTAAGGGATCAGCTCGGCCATCCATGTCGCAGTAGATCCTGAAGATCTTGTTCAGCACGTCTAGTGGTAGTTCTCGTATTAGAGCCCCGAGCACTATCGCAACGACGGCCTAAAACATCCCGCGCATTCTTCAGACTGGCTAAGTGCTCCTCCATCTCTTCGACGGCTGTGTTGTACGCGCAAAGATTCCTCGATGCATCCGAGATAAACTTCTCAATCTGTACAGCGTCTGCTGGAGGAACAGAGATATTGAAACCGTTTCGAACACGACTGGAGATGGATTGACCAAATTCTGCACCTAACAGCTTCCGAAGCTCCCACCTCGATCTTTGCTTCATTGACAACAGCCGCGAGAACCTTTACCTCGTCTTCTCCATGCTCTAGCTCAAACACATGTACCACTCACCAAAGCAGTATCTCATGGACAGATACGAGATGGATGAGATGGATGATTTGAGTGAATGGTGTGTATTTCTCTTGTTCGCGTCCATTTGCTGAATGATTGATCAGAGTATGACAATGATCTCCCAACGAGCGTATGATTCTTGGCTCCAAACTTACGGTTACGGATTTAATATTTAGTTAACTGATTTCTTTACTTTGAATTCTTTGTCTTAGGCTGAAGAAGATGAAGAATCTTCAGACTCTGCTTCCGCTGCTTCTAGCAGTGCCCACTTCAGTCCTAGAAGACGGCGGCGTCAACAAATATAGACCAGCCGGTACCAGTATTGTCAACGACAAGTCAACTACCAGTCGAGTTCGAATTCAAAAAACACGGGCAAGGAAGGGAAGAAGTTGGAAATGGGGCTGATAGCGTTGGTATTGCGACCAATACGACCACGGAAACCTTCCCTCTGCCGTCCACCTATGCTCCCCTTGCTTGCTCTCACTGTTTTGCAATGGCAACGACAGAGGACTCGGTCATAGCTGAATCACCCAGAGCGGCGATTAATCGTGTAGCCGACACATTCCCGGCCACTTGGAAGTGCTTTGTGGGTAGCCCGTTAGACAATTGACGCTTGATTGCACTAGAGCTTACATTTGGCAATCATACAGCATACTCATGCACCACGATCTATTCGTCTGTGGAAAGTAAGGGATGACTGTATCGTCTTCTCCTCTCTCCTTGGCCCTATCCTTCTCTTCCCCATTGGCCTGTAGTCTTCCTAGACTCCGCCGATCTGGCTCTTTCTAGTCCCATCATCCCCTTTCCTCTCCTGGTCCCCTCCCGCTTCCGCTTCTCTATCTTCCCCTGGAACATTTCCCGCCTCCGTCTTCCTAGATACCGGTCGATTTCTTCTACAATTTGATCGGTACAGTGAAGAAGTATTGTACGTTCAATTTCCAACTCGTTGAACCTTTACAACCGGCTGGTTCGAGTCTAGCACGACAACAGTCTTTGGGTTAATGTTGTCCATAAAGTCATATTGGCCTTCTTATTGCTGGTGCGTAGTCTCAGGCTCCAGGGATACGCGGACCCTCTGTCTAGAATAGTTTCATCGCTGCTGATTAATTATTAGAAAAAAAAACTCTCGTTTCTCGTCCGCCTGCTTAATATTCGATATACGCCGAATGATACCTTCATACAGCCTAATCCCATCCAACAATTCGACGATGATGATACTCGACATCCCTCCTCTGAGTCGTAGCAGTCGAGTCGTAGCAGTCGAGTCGGGAGTTGTCGATCCCGCTGCTTCCTAAGAACATGTATACTCAATGAATGCTACCATAGAAAGGAAAAAAAAAAACACGAACCATCCTTTTCTTCCGCGTGGCCTCAGGGTTGGGAGTATCACCCCTAGGGAATAATTTATCCTTGAGGTGCTTGATGCGGGTACCAAGATGAGCACCAGCACTGGCACCCATGCTAACCGTTCCATCTGAGGGATCACCATCATTCCTCCTGGTGAAGGAGATGGGATTCAGCGTCGACATTATTTGTGTACTTCAAATGCGAATTCGAATTCTGAGCTGGGGCTGAGATCAGGAGTGCGAGAAATGACGGAACGAGCAGCATTTGCCAAGTCGGAAGCGTACAATGGATCAGCGTTGGCGGCGACGGCTAGGGCCAACGTGACGGAGGGAATGGTTGTGTAGGGGAGCATTGCTGTGATGGACCTAGATACCGTAAATCGGTGGGGAGTGAAAGAGAATAAGGAATGGAATAGTGATCTGTGAGGAAGAAGTCAGATGAAAGAGGAGGTGTGGTAACCGGACCAACCGGTGAGGAGAACGATGACAACGAGAGGAAAACGCCAAGCTCTAAGAAAGAAAAGCTCTCAGCCTCTTTTGTAATACCTATCATTGGTACGAATCAGTAAGATTCTTGGCAGTGGCCGCGTGAGTTGAAAAGCCATTCTCAAAACTAGATTCAGAAAGACTCCACCGAGGGAGGTGCAGGAAGCACGGTACTCCGGATAAAAAAGAAAAACCTTGCAAAGGACAAAAAAGTGTTGAAATGGTGAATAGGTCGCGGCGATGTACATCAAGAGCAGGAGCCAGCTGAAGCTGAACAAGGCGAACAGGAGGAGGAGTGCAGCAGGTAAACTCGCTAATTGCATAAATTATAAGCAAGGCCTCAGGTTGCTGCCAGCGCCATGGTGATAAGGTGGCCATATCAGCTTTGAGATTGATGAGGTATATATTGCGTTCCTCAGTACCCTACATAACTGGTGTGTAGACTGGTCGATTCGAGTCTATTGCGTTCATGGTCGTTGAAGAGAACGCGGAACGGTTTGGCGCCAGGGAGGAAAACCAATAATATTCGAGCGCTGTTCATTGCTTTTGTCTTCGACCACAACATGGGTAAGTGGTAAGCTGCTATTTTGGAACGTTATCTTCAGAGTCATTGATTTCGTTAGGAGTATCAGTGTGGCTTGTACCATCCGAAGAGGACTCCGCAAAATTGCGGAGAATTATGACCAATTCAGCAAAAGCGTTAGCGGCTCGTATCCCAAGTTTGAACCGCATGTTACCCTTGCTACTTTCTCTACGCTTGATCCTCAGCAGCTTCGGGAGTCTATACCAAAATCTGGACTATCGGACCTTCGGATCCAGTTCAAATCGGTCGATATTGGGACGCATTTCTTTCGCTCAGTCTACATCGCTGTAGAGCCTTCTTCAGCTCTCACTGCTCTTCATACACACATACATCAGGCTCTGAATATGGAACCCAGAACTCCATCATTTCCTCATATCTCACTGTGTTACATCGTCGACGACGATGCGGCTCGAGGAGAAAGACAGGCATGGCGAGATCAACTTGAAGCCACAGGCAGGATTCGTAGCAGTGACAATGGTGTGGAGCTCAACTGTGGGATAAATGTCGACGAAGACTGGATGGCATGTTTCCTGGCACACGAGATTTGGCTTGTGAACTGTGTCGGACCTGTAGAAGAATGGTCGATCTTGGATAGAGTTCTTCTCAATTGACACTTGACGCAGTAATGTTTTCATTCCATCAATACTATCCGTACCTGCTTCCGTTTCTGCATTTGCCTCGAAACAACCAATATTGAAACCCAACTACCTCGTTCCTACCGATCGCCTCGATCGTGGCTCGCGCCGCGCCACCCAAGTATATTTCAACTCAAGTTACCACTCTCACTCTCTTCCACTGCTTGTTCCCGTCTCTCGTTGACGCCATGAGTATACCAGACACGTTGGTTTCCTCCAAGTACGACTGGTCTAATTCTAAAATTTAAACAGAATAGGCGGGTTATTCCTTGGTATGGTGGTAGCTTGTGCATGTACGTTCTTGGAGTCAACTCCTTCTATTAAATTTATACCAACCGTCAATTCTAGTATGGGGTGTAAGCTATCCAAATCACTGGAGTTCTTCTATGGGATTTCTTAACCGTCGTTCTTAGATCTCTTGCGTGCAAACATGGTTTTATTTCGATAATTACCCCGCAGACGGCCTTTCCCTCAAGGCAGTGGTGAGCATCCACAGTTTTCTTGTAGAACGATTTCCGATACAGTGTTTGACTTCACAGGCTCTCGGAGTTTGGCTCTCGGACACCGTACATCAGATGCTCATCACCCAAGTCAGTGAGCAACGCTCCTCCTGGACGAGAAACCTCATCTCAACTTGTATCCAGCCTACACCTATTTCGTTCTCAACTTCGGAAACACTTCAAAAACGGATGAAGTTCTCTGGTATGTCTGGCTTGGTTTGAGTCCGTTCCCCCTAATGCTTTTACTCCGCAGGAGCGTCTACGTGAGGAAATCTCTCAACCTCAACAGGTACCCTCGTGGACTGATTATCCCTTTCTTAGATTGAAGTCATTTTCAACGCGCTAACCGCTCTATTCGTGCAAGGAGCCTTCACATATCGGATATGGTGTAGTGCGTGTCATTCTCGGTTTCGCATCTGCAGCCTTTTGAAGTGCGACCTTTCTAGTCTCCCATAAGCGTGGGGTAGTATGGCCCATCGTAATTCGACGTTGCGCCTTTTGTGAGAAAAACTAAACAGGCTTGAAACAGTCTTTCTTAGTCTTTGCTGAGTTTGGTGCGTCATCTTCATCGATGAATGCCCCCGCTGCTGACGACTGTTCTGTTTAGCTGCGTCTGTCGGTAAGCTACGATCCAAGTTATCTAAACCAGTGGTTTACCAAAGCGTCGTGTTTCATAGGCTATGTCTTGCAAGGCATGCTACTCGGTTATTGAACTTACGATGAAATGAAGCAGCTGAGGCCGCTATCCGTGACAGTCAATGCGCTTACTGTCATGGCAGATGTTGTAATATGTGCTGCGATTTGTCTTCTTTTGAACAACTCAAGGACGGGATTCTTGGAGCAACAATGTCATCAATCGTTTAATGGTCTTTGCTATCAATACGGGAATGTTGACGGGCTTCTGCGCTATTTTATCATTGATTACTGCTGTGAATCTCCGAAGCGTTATGAGGTGAACAAAGCTTAAGTATCACAGATCCTGGCCCTTCCCAACACGTTGATCTACTCCATATTGACAGAATGTCTCGATCCTTATTAATCTCATTCAATTCCCAGTCGACAGATGTACGTCTTCTTTTCTCTAGCGGACTAGGACTGACCAAATCACTCGACGACAGTTTACGCCAATTCACTACTAGCCACTCTCAATGCTCGAAAGAGAATTCGTGGAACCCAATCAAATTCCTTACACGCACTCAGTCTTCATGGTGGAACTAAAGTAACTATCGGCTTCAGCTGGTCATGCACGTTACTAATAAAGGCTCTATAGGTAGCTGACCACCCGATAAACGGTGTTCATGTCCATGTCAACACCATTACAGATTTTCCCCAAATGGCACACGAAAAAGCTGCGACCGCACTCGCCTGAGTCCTGATCATGACGGTTTCGAAGATGCATCTTACAAAGATCATTCCTTACCTTGATCTTCTTAACCTATTTTTTCAAATGGACTCGCTGTGTTAATAATATGTCAACACAATCGCTTGATGAATCTGTTCTCCGATTCAGATATATTCAGAACTGGGCATTTTGTTTCCTTTTTTTTGGAAACCCCACGCAATATTCATACAGGTTTTTCAGTACTTTCCGAGTATACGAGTACATTTCTGTGCCTCACGGCTATCCCCACGCAATATTCATACAGTTTTTTCAGTACTTTCCGAGTATACGAGTACATTTCTGTGCCTCACGGCTATCCCCACGCAATATTCATACAGTTTTTTCAGTACTTTCCGAGTATACGAGTACATTTCTGTGCCTCACGGCTATCCAAATAAAGCGCTGGAGTTATAACGTCGTAGACGTCTTTGTTAATCCTTGGAAGCATAAGACATGAACTCACAGCGGTCATTGACTTTTTTCCTTCAACAAGTTTATAGTAGTATGTTTACAATACTGGTGTGTATAGCATATGTGATTAGTTATGCGGCAGCAGCTTGCTTAAGTCTCTGCGCTTCTTGATATACTAATGCCAGCGTCGTAATGATATCTTCCACCAAGGGGAGTCCTTCCGGGTATATCCTAAGCGTAGGAGGCTCGTTGGCCGGGAACAAATTCATCAAGCCCCATCATACACTGCAGCTACTCGGCCTTCCACTTCGAGCTAGAACAAACATGACATGGAAGTCTTTGTGCTTGCAAATGGTCTGACATGCGTACTCACATTTGCATGCCCATCTCGCAACCCGTCTAAGTAGTTTCCATTCGTATATCCGACCATCTACAGCTGCGAATTTCATCGATCTGTTCGTGTATTGGCCTCAGCTAAAGGTCATGGCATAAAGGACTCTATGATATTTGATATTTACCTCCATGTCCTTCCATGGTTTAAAATTTGTATCTGGCGGCCTCTGACTGTAACATTATCTGAGCTACACCAATCAAAGGAACCGTTCCATCTGCTACCAGGTGCTCGATAGTAACATATCGCTTCCCCGCGAGCCCTCATTCCTGGCAACAAATATGAGAGGCTCCTGATTTTCACCTTGGACGGAAGAGTAGGTTGTGTTATATGTGTTGGAATAAAGCCCTGAACCTTGACTTCACTTCAGTTTATTAGCGAAAAGCCTGAGCAAATGTACAGGGAATAGATTCATAAGTATGGCACTAGATCATATACTGTTCTTACTAGTTAGGTTGAACTATCTACAGTATCTACTAACCAAATGACCAACCGATGAGTACAAATAAAGTCTAAAATAAGTACGGCATATCAAGAGGACTCTAAAAACAGTAATGGGACCAGATGTTCTATTGTGCTGTTAGAAAGCGTCGTGCTCTCCAACTTGCCCGGTACCCGAAATTTCTTCAGACCTATACTACCGATGTATTTAACGTACACATATATTGACACGTCCCGAGTATTACATACTGAGTTTTGTGGTGCTGTGTACATACTTGCTATATTTGGGTTGAAAAGCGACGCTTTGACATGGTTTTGATTTCGATCAACGTAGTTGATAGCAGTATGACAGGCCATAAACACCGGGAGGCTATGATTCCTATGTACTTCCGGGGAGATCAAGTACCGTGGACTGTGAGTCAGATGGTCAACAGAATGGTGCGAGAATGGCAATCTGTACTATGGAGATCAAATAGACTAACATGATCATGATGTTTGGTAGTGTATGAGCCAGGTCTAACCTGGTATGAGCGGAGTAGTATGAGCAATAGTAGTTAATTGAGTTGCGGGACGCTTGCCAAGGCCTTCAATTCATGGTGGAAAATGTACACCTCCGTGAGGCGTGCTTCACCTGAAAGCACGTAATATGTTGGAGGGAGTCTAGAGGTGGAAGTGAAGTTCGCGATGGTTTTGCTGTATATAAACGCAATACCTACCAAATACTAAAGCCACATCACCACCACAAACAGCAGACCATGGATCTAATCCTCTCAGACTTTCATCCGTACGATACGTCGTACTCTAGGGCCACCCGAGGTGCTAGTCCGAATCCGGGGCCTCCGATCTTCATTGCCAAGACAGGGCACTTCACTGGCAGGAAGCACGTCAGCATCGAGCACCTGGAAGAAGGAGCCATCATTGCCGAAATCGATGTGCACTTTAGCTTGTTTGGCAACTCAGATACTGTTATTATCAGAGGTCGTGAGCTGCGTATTGTGGACCATTCGATGGGGTGGACGTGAGTACCAATGCTTGCTCTATCGACTCGTTCCTGATGTGTAGCTCGGGTGTATAGATCTGTGGAATTCATAGCTGCAGACGGTCGGGTATATAAATGGGAGCTTGACTCTATATTTGGCCGAGATATGGATGTAAGTACATTGTTAACTTTTGACAGAACAAAGACAGCTTACCGATTCCTATTATCTACCCAGCTCGAGGTAGAAGGTCGACAAGTCGCAATTTATGATGGGGGGTCCAGGCATCTATTCTCTGATAACGAGTCACCTGTCCTTCGGATATTCCCTGAAGTTCTACACGTGCTGGAGGACATCGTTTCGACGCTAGCCTATGCCACAAAGCGTAGAGAGTTACACAAGGAAGCTAGTCGGGCCCATTAAACTTAATGTCACGGCTCCTGATGTAGATTCTATGCATGATTTGAAAAAAGATTAGACGCTACATTCCAGCTATATTCTATCGCGTGAAGCTTACAATTCAATCCCAGTCTGGTAATAGCAAATACTGAACATTTAGTTCAATACTATGTGAAAAAAATCAGTAGAAGGTGTCAATCGTGACCTCACTAAATACGGACGAGAAACAAACATCTAGGGAAACTACATAAACCAAGCTCGTACAACAACAGATCAACATGGATTGCTGGATATTAAGAAGCCTCATCCATTCGCCTATTGAATTCTCTCTGTTTGACTTGAATTGATTGAAGATATCACATAACCATACTTCGACTTCAGGTTAGCAAGTCTCAGTGTCAGACTCAAGCATTTTGACAACAGCTCTAAACTTGGAGATTGCTCGGAACCTTCATACATGTGTACGCTAATCTAAAGAGAGATAACATTGCGATCGAGTATCGTTTACGCCTTTCCAACCCACTGTAAAGCATGGAATCAGTACGAGTGCGGTGTGCCTACACCATGTAAGTACTCACCGCATCTCCAACAATCGAGAAGACTTGAGGGATCGCTGTTGAAATACGCATTAGTATCTGAGCCATGAAAAACGAAACGGGAATTAAATCTCACTACTTCTGCTTAATAGCCAAAAGTTGAGGATAATTATCTCCCCAGAATGTTTCTGTATGTCCGAAAAAGACAATGTCAAAGCTGGTAATATTGGCCACAGAGGACGTACTTACGCTCATAGTTGGGCTCGTATACGTTCGCTTCATTCTGAAAATGTCATTAATACTAGAAAACGGGCAACCGAACACTATTTTTTTTTACCATATACGCTCCAGAGTCAGGAGCAACACTAATGAGAGTCTCGGTAAAATTGTTTGCCTCCTCGAAAGCAGCGATTTTGTCTTCATCAGTGCTGTTCCATGTAAATCCGGTGCCAACAACGACCTGAAACAGCATAATCAGGATCGAAGAAATAAAGGGTGTCGATGTGACTTACATGCCACACCGCATTTCGCCACGCAGGAGTCGTACTAGTCGAATTGACTGTGGCATTGTACAAGAAAGGTGTAGTAGCAATCATGGCAAGGACACTCTGAGCAGCAGCTGGCAAATCAGCTAGAGCTTGCAAAAACGTGTCTCTTCCCTCTTGCGTCTCAAACACGGATGAAGGAATGAGTCGACTTGCTAGGATGCTTTCAGTTCCTACAGGCTAAGCAGTGAATCAATGTCAATGCTGCTCGACAATGGGAGAAGCTGCAAAAAGCTTACCACCTCATTAGGGATTACATATTTCACGAAAAACGAATTAAAATTAGGGAGTGTTTCGATCACCACGGTTCCGTTTTGGCTTTGTATAAATTCGGTCACGTTTTGCATTGACGTTTGGGCTTGTTCAAGGGTGAGCAACGGGTTGACGATGATGAAGTTGTTCATCTGAAAAATGAAGGTTTTGAGTTTGAGCATGGGTTTACACCCCAATGAACATTTGGCAGGCCTACCAAAAGATGTCCTCCCCAGCCTTGCTGTGCCCATTGAAGACCGTTATCGATAAGCAATTGGAAGAATTGGAGTCCAGTTTCAGAAGTCGAGTTGAAGGAAACCGAGGCACTATCGGAAGCACAAGTTAGCTTCTAACCAAAAGCCGTGTATGATGGTCGCGTTTCCTTACACTTGAAGACTTATTGCTCTGGGTTCCACCAAAGAAGTAGTTTCCAAAACAACACCAAAAGTCCCTCCTCCACCACCTCTGAGCGCCCAAAACAAATCGGAGTTGGTATAAGCGCTGGCTGTACGGTATTCGCCGTCGGGAGTGACGAGTTTGAATTCCAACTGCAGTTGGAAATAAATGCGATGCAAATTAGAGTGAAGTAGGCTGCGCTTACCACGCGGTCAATTCCAAGACCTAGAACCGGAGAAAGAACACTGTGCCCACCGCCCTACGGGTTATATCAGCATAGTGGTAGACAATAGACCAGCGAGATCTACCATGATCCACCCTCCGCTAGCTCCTACCGTCTCTGCGTATCCTCCGACGATTGTCAAATTGTTGGAGTCGGCAAAGGCATATGCGTCTACCCATGGAACTCCCGCCTAAAGTCAATGATGCAAAACAGTCGGTCTAAGCACTTTGATCCAAATCTATGGGCGAAATACATACACCAACGGTCATTGCAGGATATGACTCGGAGCCTCCGTCGGGTACAAAGGATGCGTTGTAAGAAAGCTGTGAATAAACATTAAAATGGCGGCGAACGACGTTATCGTTGTGCAACTTGACGAACATGGTTTAAATTTCTGGTCTGTTAACGAAGCAGATTCAGAACAATGCAAAGTGCGTATACTCTGCCACTGACCCATAATGCCAAAGATCCTATCATACTTGAGCGACCGAAAAAATCATGGCCCGAGTTCTTGATTGACAGAGGAACATCACTGGTACCAGAGAAATTGAAGGCAATTTGGATGTCTGTGTAGTTTTGAACGTCAATCTAGATATTGCAAGTATCGATTAATTCAAGAAGCAGTCCATGAAACATGAGCGCACATAATACGGCGCCACGCTTCCTTGTTCACAAGGAAGATCTGTCCAAGCAAGGAAATCACTGGGGTCGCTAGAGTCGAGCGTACACTGCGAGTGGGCACTCATGCAAGATTCCCACTGCGGAGCCATGAAATTACCGAACTGAGATGAACGAAAAGTCGCATTGAGATAGTTTTCTTCAATGACCTTGCAGCTGGCTTCAATCCGAGGTACGGATACGCCATCGAAGTCTGGAAAACAGGGAGAGGAAATGGGTTTTGCTGTGTAGAGACGCCCTCCAAGTGTTTCATTTAGGATAGCCCAATCCAAAGATGTGGGTGCTGCGGATCGGGCAGTTTGCATGAAGAGCGCTCCAAAGGAGAACAGAAAGAAATTAGAGGTGAGCTTCATGTTGTATGGGTTAGGGATAGAGATTTAGACGCCTTTTTATAGGAATTCGCTATTCTATTTATCTGCTGGAATGAATGAAGAAAATGCTATTTGAACCTGGATAAATTGAGTTGAAGCCGATGGTCACAGCGACAACTTCAAGTATGTACTCACCAGCCTTGTCGGATCCATTTACAGTATGGGGCCGTCCGCTGTCTTTCCTTCTCCCCCCAAACCCGTGTGATAAACCTTTCTTCCCGCCCCATAGACCACCGTGACGTGGCTCATCAGGACCTCGGAAACTCCCCCCCAAACTTTCTCCGGAATAGCGTATTTTAGGTCGCTCAGGATTTCTTTGCAGTTTTTAGGTGATTTTTAGCCTTTTTTTGTTTTTTTTTTTGTTGCTTTTTGGATTCACGTGACCGTCCCTGTCCGGAATCAATCCGGAATAGCGTACTGTACTTGAGCTCAAAATCGAAATTTTTGTTCTTTGACGAGATACTGAAGAAGCGCTCGGATTGTGCGGTTAAACAGATACACAGCAGATTTTCGCTAACATACGCTACAGCGCACAGGCGAATAAACATGATTTAAAAAAAATAAAAATAAAAACAGACCACCTGACAGCTTCGAGTACCCCAAATGTACCCGTACCTACTACCCGTCGCCTTAGCAAGCAATTAGAATGGGCTTTGGTGCGGCCCTGCATCTCTGAAATCTTGTACAATTGCTGAATGCTAATACTTTTACAGTACAACAACAGAACAACATGGATTGCTGGATATCAAGAAGCCTCGTCCATCCGCCTGCTGAATTCTCTCCGTTTGACTTGAATTCAATGCAGATATCACAGAACCATACTTCCACTTCGACTTCAGGTTAGCAAGTCTCAGTGTCAGACTCAAGCATTTTGACAACAGCTCTAAACTTGGAGATTGCTCGGAACCATCATACATGTGTACGCTAATCTAAAGAGAGATAACATTGCGATCGAGTATCGTTTACGCCTTTCCAACCCACTGTAAAGCATGAAATCAGTACGAGTACGGTGTGCCTACACCATGTAAGTACTCACCGCATCTCCAACAATCGAGAAGACTTGAGGGATCGCTGTTGAAATACACATTAGTATCTGAGCCATGAAAAAAGAAACAGGAATTAAATCTCACTACTTCTGCTTAATAGCCAAAAGTTGAGGATAATTATCTCCCCAAAATGTTTCTGCATAGGCAATGTCAAAGCTGGTAATATTAGCCATAGAAGACGTACTTACGCTCATAATTGGGCTCGTATACGTTCGCTTCATTCTGGAAATATCATTAATACTAGAAAACGGGCAATCGAACGCTATTTTGCTTACCATGTACGCTCCAGAGTCAGGAGCAACACTAATGAGAGTCTCAGTAAAATTGTTTGCCTCCTCGAAAGTAGCAATTTTGTCCTCATCAGTGCTGTTCCATGTAAATCCAGTGGCAACAATGACCTGAAACAGCGTAATCAGGATCGATGAAATAAAGGAGGGTATCGATGTGACTTACATGCCACACCGCATTTCGCCACGCAGGAGTCGTACTAGTCGAATTGACTGTGGCATTGTACAAGAAAGGTGTAGTAGCAGTGATGGTGAGTAAGCTCTGAGCAGCAGCTGGCAAATCAGCTAGAACTTGCATAAACGTGCCTCTTCCTTCCTGTGTTTCAAACAAGGATGAAGGAATGAGTCGGCTTGCTAGCATGATTTCACTTCCTACAGGCTAAGCAGCGAATTAATGGCAATGCTACTTGACAATGGAGGAAGCTGTAAGAAGGCTTACCGCCTCATTAGGGATTGCATATTTCACAAAAAACGAATAAAAATTAGGAAGTGTTTCGATCACCACAGTTCCGTTTTGGCTTTGTATAAATTCGGTCACGTTTTGCACTGACGTTTGGGCTTGTTCGAGGGTGAGCAGTGGGTTGACAATGATAAAGTTGTTCATCTGAAAAATGAAAGTTTCGAGTTTGAGCATGGGTTTACACCCCAATGAACTTTGGGCAAGCCTACAAAAAGATGTCCTCCCCAGCCTTGCTGTGCCCATTGAAGACCGTTATCGATAAGCAATTGGAAGAATTGGAGTCCAGTTTCGGAAGTTGAGTTGAAGGAAACCGAGGCACTGTCGGAAGCACAAGTTAGCTTCTAACCAAAAGGCCGTGTGGTCGCGTTTCCTTACACTTGAAGACTTATTGCTCTGGGTTCCACCAAAGAAGTAGTTTCCAAAACAACACCAAAAGTCCCTCCTCCGCCACCTCTGAGCGCCCAAAACAAATCGGAGTTGGTATAAGCGTTGGCTGTACGGAATTCGCCGTCGGGAGTGACGAGTTTGAATTCCAACTGCAGTTGGAAATAAATGCGATGCAAATTGGAGTGAAGTAGGCTGCGCTTACCACGCGGTCAATTCCAAGACCTAGAACCGGAGAAAGAACACTGTGCCCACCGCTCTACGGTTATATCAGCATAGTGGTAGACAATAGACCAGCGAGATCTACCATGATCCACCCTCCGCTAGCTCCTACCGTCTCTGCATATCCGCCGACGATTGTCAAATTGTTGGAGTCGGCGAAGGCATATGCATCTACCCATGGAACTCCTGCCTAAAGGCAATCAATACACAACACTCAGTCCAAGCATTTGGTCCAATCTATGGGCGAAATACATACACCAACGGTCATCGCAGGATATGACTCCGAGCCTCCGTCGGGTACAAAGGATGCGTTGTAAGAAAGCTGTGAATAAACATTAAAATAGCGAAGAACGACGTTATCGTTGTGCAAGACGAACATGGTTTAGATTTCTGGTCTGTTAACGAAGCAGATTCAGAAGAAGAATGCATGGTGCGTATATTCTGCCACTGACCCATAATGCCAAAGATCCTATCATACTTGAGCGACCGAAATAATCATGGCCCGAGTTCTTGATTGACAGAGGAACACCACTGGTACCAGAGAAATTGAAGGCAATTTGGACGTCTGTGTAGTTTTGAACGTCAATCTAGACATGGCAAGTATCGATTAATTCACGAAGCAGCCAACGAAACATGAACCTACATAATACGGCGCCACGCTTCCTTGTTCACAAGGAAGATCTGTCCAAGCGAGGAAGTCACTGGGGTCGCTAGAGTCGAGCGTACACTGCGAGTGGGCACTCATGCAAGATTCCCACTGCGGAGCCATGAAACTGCCGAACTGAGATGAACGAAAAGTCGCATTGAGATAGTTTTCTTCAATGACCTCGCAGCTGGCTTCAATCTGAGGTACGGATACGCCATCGAAGTCCGGAAAACAGGGTGAGGAAATGGGTTTCGCTGTATAGAGACGCCCTCCAACGGTTTCATTTAGGGTAGCCCAATCCGAAGATGTGGGTGCTGTGGATCGGGCAGTTTGCATGGAGAGCGCTCCAAGGGAGAGCAGAAAGAGATTAGAGGTAAGCTTCATGTTACAGTTGTATGGAATAGATTTCAGAGGCCTTTTATAGGAATTTGCTATTCTATTTGTCTGCTGAATTGAATGAAGGAAATGCTATATGAACCAGAATAGGTTGATGGTCAAGGCAGCAGCAACTTGCAAGTATGTACTCCTACTCACCCGAACAATACGATACGTCTGTGCAGTGGTAGTGGGCCGTCCTTCCGTCCTTCCTTCTTCCCGCCCTACCGTGACGTAGCTCATCTCCGAGCTAAGGATGAGTAGAATTGCTGCATTATGTTGAATGCTGTAAGTACTGTGTAACCTGGTTTGACGAGGATGCTGATAAACCGTCGGCCAATCCCACGGATTCTCATTACCGTCGGTCTCACGAGCTGCGGAGATCTGATACCTCTTCGCCTTAGCAATCAATTGCAATGGTGTGTACGCTCCTTTCTATCTATAATATCAACTTGTACAATTGCTGAATGCTAATACTTTTACAGATGAGTAACTACCTAAACCAAACTCGTACAACAACAACAGAACACGAAAATGATACACATTCCTAGCTCACCAAGCACCTGCAGCAGCTATGACTCGAAAGTCCATCCCTCTCTCAGTCTCTGTGGTCATGGATGACGGAGGAGCTGGAATGACTTTGGCCTCCTCAGCGGAAACTTGTGGCGGCGGAGGGAAAAAGACTCTCGGCACTTTTCTCCTTGCTTCATCAGACCCAGTTGAAACTAAAGTCGGCTTGCACTGCGACTGTAGACTAGGAGGAGGTGAAAAGACGTTACTGCACCAGAGCGGCTTCCCTTGGACCGTGATTTCCTTTGACTGGGGAGCCTCATTCGTAGGCTCCGGATCTCTCCTCTCTATCTCCTTCTCATCTCCAGCCTCTGCATCCCTATCCGTCTCACCATCATCATAACGATACGCTGAGAACTTCCACCCCTCTGCTAGAAGCTGTTCTCGAACGCATGCTGGACAGTCCGGCAAACAATGGGTGTGTGGTGCCGCCGTGGAGCAGGTCGTGTCCTCCTCATATTCCTCAACTTCACGTTGCCCTAGGCCAACCTCTTCATCGTCGTCTGTGCAACTATCTCCGGCATTGAGGTCGGGTTGTCGTATTATCAAGTCGATGGTAGCTCGGAGACGGCAAATAGTACAGTTAGGTGTACAGTCGTGTTCAAGGAAGATATCTATGCGCGCGTCGATCATTAGCTTTCGACTGGAAGAAAAAGACAGACACGAACCTTCGACATCGGAATCTTCCCCGTCATCATCATCGTACACGTCTTGAAAGTTTTGCATTTGGTGCAAAGGAGTACGTATGTACGGTTCACCGGACCTGCCGTCAACGTTGGAAGCTCGCGGAGATCTTGCTAAAGCACTGGTACTGGGGTCGTCCGCCTTGTTCCAAGCTTCAGGAAACAAGGGTCGACACTGTGGCTCCTCCGAGTCCCAGTCTGGGTTGGCGTCAGTATTGGATGGATTGAGATTCGAGCTCTAGGGGATGCCAGCAGTGAATGAGGAATAGGATGCTTGGCAAGAGCAAAAAATGACATACATTATTGCATTCATCATCAGCAGCATAATCATCGAGCTCGTCCAAGTTCTCTTTCCGATCCACTTTTCCCAACCAAAAACGGATCACTGCATTATTCTCTTTCTCTTCGCCCCCGATCTGCCTGCTACGCTTGAGAGAAGTATTCGCTTTGGTGCTTGGTGAAAGTGTGGTAGGTGCCATTCCGATCTTCGTGAAGAGTGAGACGTGTGGGCTGATTCTGTTTCCGTATTCCAAGGCGTAGAGGAGCTCGAGGGATGGCGAACAAATGATATCGCCCGACGAGAAGAGGTTAAGAAAGAGCGGGAGCCAATTAAACAATGTGTCCTTTATAAAGCCAGCCTCTTCCGCCATGTCCACTTTCCCACCAGCCACCAATTACAAGTTCTTATTGTTCCCTTTCGGCGATAAACTCTTTCGATGGCTCGTTATGAGTGCGAGTAGGTGACCAAGTGTGGCGCGCCGGCAGCTTGACGTGATCTCTTTTGTTCAGGCAACGTGATCGCGAATTCCCATTGTTCTCTGTTTTTGGCAGGCTATAGCTTCGGGAGCCCGTTGCGAAATAGATGTATTCGTTTGAAAGAGACCCCAATGCACGAGCTGCGGAGTATGATTGCAGCAGCTCTCTACATTGCGAACGCCAAATCACGGCAAATGCTTTCCTTTAACAAGTTATAGTGGTACGTTTACAATATTTGCTTGTACAGAATATACATGTACAGCTACTCACCCGGCAGCAGCAGCAGCTGCTGCCTTGGTTACGTCTCTGCGCTTCACGATATATGCCAGCGTTGTAATGATATCTTCCACGAAGGCAAGTCCTTCCGGGTATATCCGAAGCGTAGGAGGCTCGTTGGCCGAGAACAAATGCATCGAGCCCCCATCATACACTGCAGCTACTCGACCTTCCACTTCGAGCTAGAACAAGCACGACAGGAATCCGTTATAAGTCTTTGTGCTTCTCGTTTGACATTTACTCACATTAGCATGCCGATCTCGCATCCCGTCTAATTTCCATTTGTATATTCGACCGTCTACAGCTGCGAATTTCACTGATCTATTCGTTTACTTGTCGTAGAAAGGTCATAGCATAGGACTTTTATACTTACTTCCATCCCCATCCGTGGTCTAAAACCTGTATCTGACGGCCTCGGACTAAAACCTCATCCGAGTTTCCAAACAAGCTAAAGTGCAACTTGATTTCTGCAAAGGGATCGCTACCAGCGAATCCATTTACTAGGTGCTCGATAGTAACGTGTCGTTTCCCCATAAAGCGCCCACTCTTGGCAATGAAGATGGGAGGCCCGTGATTTACGCCTTGGATGGTAGAGTATGTTGTGTTGTATGGGTGAACGCTCGAGAGAACTAAGTCCATGGGGTGTGTTTGTCGATGTGCTGGTATGTGTTGCGTTTAAATACGAAACGATATGTGGAGACTTTGGGTTGATTTAGCCATGGCAGTCATGGCTGTCCTTACAGCCTTTAAGTGTAACTAATCAACACGGAAGCGGGAGCAAAAGCAATACGACAACCGCTTCTAATCTTTCCCGTGTCTATTCCTTCGCCGCAGTGACCAACGCTATGTCTTGCCCTCTTTCTACTGTAGCTCAGCCTACTAGCTGCTAAAATTCGGCCAAGACTTTTCAAGTGTCTTGACAGCCTGTAGAGTTATCAAATCCATGATGTAGGTATGATACTTAATGTTCCACAAACCACTAGCCGCCACCGTTCAGCGCGCTCCATCGAGTTACAGTAAGCAAAGGGCAGCCTGGCTGGAGCTTATATGATCCCAGCATGATGGTCATGGTGATCTTCCTTGGCTAGCTCTCGCCGATTGGCGGCGTATGCTAATGTCGCGACGATGTCCTCAAGCAGAGATCTTCAGGGTACTTATATCCGAAGCACAGGGGGCTCATTCTCGGAGAACAGGTGCCTTGAACCCCCATCCAACATCGCCACAGGCCGACCTTCGACCTCAAGCTGAGTACAGGTAGCATCGTAGATGGTGAATAAGTTGTATTGATTCAGTTAACATTTTACTTACATACATATCTCGACCCATCCCAGATTCAAGTTTCCATTTGTATTTCCGGCCGTCCGCGGCTATAATTCGACTGATCTGTTTCAGTTAAGTAGCCAGTCAATGACTCGAATAAGGCTTGAAAAGAATACTCACTTCCACCCAAACCCATGGTCTATAATCCGCACCTCACGACCTCTGACAACAGCAGTATCGGAATCTCCTATGAGGCCAAAATGCACATTGATTTCTGCAAAGGGAGGAGTTTCCGCCCCTCCATATCCTCCTTCTCCTGGGTGTTCGATCGTAATATGCTTTCTGTCGGTGAAGTGCCACGTTCTGGCGATAAAGATGGGAAACCCTTGATTCGGATTTGCGCCTTGAGCAGCGTTAAAGTACGACGCGTCGTATGGATGAAAGGTTGGGAGGATTAGGTCCATGTTATGAGGGAGATCTGGGAGGGATTTTGTTTAGCATCGACTTGGTATGTGTACCTGCTTAAATACACACTCAGCGCTCAGTGTGAAAGCTTTGCAACGTGCTCAGACGGTCAATGGACGGGCCATTTCAACAATCAAATCCATGCAACGTTCAAATACAGCAGTGAAGCTGGTCAAGTACTATAGCATAGGGCTGTCTACTTTTGAAATGGCTTACAGTGATTTGTCTTCCTTCTCGTTCACTACTACGTACTACTTCCCGCAAAGATTTATGACTGTCCGATCGTAACAGATAACCACTTCAAGGCTTTCCAATGGGCATTCCGAATTACCAAACACAAAAGATAAGCTTTCGAGTGATTTATCACGACCCACCGAAAGAGTCAATAGACAAGTCAGTCAAGTGTGGTAGGCGAACAAAATTCCAGACTTCTGGTTGGAGAGATACAGTCAACTTTACAAGCAATATTCCGAGAAGTGGAAACATTATCTGCAAAATTTTATCGAGTAGAAGAAACTTGCTGTCTTTTAAGCTCAATCCCAGAGTAGCACAGAAGTAAAGCTGTTCTAGCTGAAAATAGATTACATTCAATTTTACAAGACTGTTTGACCAAGTACAACATCAAGCCTGTCCAATGCTATCCAAATACGCACGACGAGTCGCATGATTCTCAGTGTCTTTCCCCCACAAAAGTTCATTGTCGGATATAACACCCTGACTTGACCCTGACAAGAGGAGTCTCAGTATACACATAAATATTAAGTACTTAGCTACCTTCAATATCAAGTTCCGCAAGGCCTTCAGTTATAACGCTGAGGGACTCTATGGTGGGGCAAAACCCACTGTGTGCAAGTGAAGGTGAGGTGTCAGTGATGAATAATTTGAACTACATACAAGGTGGAAACCTATGTACGTCTCGTGAATCTGAGCAAGATTGGTCAAGTGCTCTTGCACCTGAAAAAATTGAATAAATAAATAAACGTGAAGAAGAAAACAACCGTTTTATACCTGAGGGGAGTTCTCAGCGGCGTCCTTGTTATCATATACTGCTCTGGAACCTTCTTGTGTAACGGTACACCCGAGAGCACTGAGTGTCGAGAGACAGGATGAGTAGAAGAGGGACTGCTGGAAAGAAGATATGCGCGGAAAGGCATGTTTCCCTATGAAGGCATTTTTCATCATTTATTGTACATCTTACTCAAATTTGGCTGTTTTTACTCTGTGGACGTACTTTTAGCACATATTTTTACTACTTGTGGGTACTTGATGATAATTGTGAATTCCAATGTGTACTTTACCCTTATCTTATAGCGTTGAATTTGATATGCTGCTAGGTTCCACTTATAGGTATCTCTGCTCTGGCCGCTCAGTTGTGTATGTCTGAAACTATTGATTTTACTTGCATACCTCCCCAGTGTACTCTTAAGCCTTTGGTAGTGTACTCTTGAGCTCCAGTGGCATACTCTTGAGCTCCAGTGGTGTACTCTTGAGCTCCTGTGGCATACTCTTGAGCTTCTCCGATCTACTTCTGAGAGAATTATGGGCAAGCATGCGGGAACAGCTCCTCAGATGCAACAAGAGTGTCACTTCCCCCCTTGCTCATCCTACCCATCTGCTCCCCGTACCTCTCTTTCGCAGTGTTTGTGATGGTGTCATCCAATCTAGTGAATGGCGATCCTGGAAGGACCAGCGAATGACAAATAGCATACAATGCCAGCATCCTGTCGGCCGTTTCAGCGATTTGGTCGTACTGATCTTTTCGCTCGTATCCAGTGTATCCACGCATCCACTGCATCCTTTGCCAACCGCCAAATTCTCATGCCCAAATGCGGCTTGATCATAAGATAAAAGCTATGATAAGAAAGTGAAGATTACTAAATCCGGAGCCTCCACCTGTATTCAATGTAAACTGTCAGAATCAAATTACTTTGACATAGCACATAAGCAAGTAAGGTGTCGCGTAGGCCTTAGAATGGAAAGGTGTCACATCGATGCGAAGTTCAAACTCACCCTGCAAGTGAACATTCTCTGTACCTATACCAGCATGCATGCTGAATGAATTCAACATTGAAATACTCAACAAGTTTCCTTTTCCTTCTCAGTCTTCAACAACTTCTTTCAAAGTGCATCAATTTTTTGAACGAATTAGGACTCTCCGGCTCCGGGCTAGATGCTGAGGAATCCTTATCTCCCCTTTATCATATCTTTTATCTTATGATCAAGCCACATTGGGCATGAGAATTTGGCGGTTTGAACACAAGTGTACAAGATTCATGTATAAAATGATTCAGATTGGCTCGCTGGAGACCGGGTCCTGCGCGTTCCCACGCTTGAGGTTCCATGATCCACTGCCCATGTCCTCATCAAAAGAGGGGTAAATGAGAGCAAATATTAGGCTTAAATAGTTGGGGATGGAGTATGTATTGCAAAGTCTTGGGAGCCTTGAACTCGGAGTTGAGCGTGCTCAGTGTTGCTCAGAGGAAGTCAGTGACATGTTCATGGGTCCAAGAAGTACATAATCCTGGGGTCAGTGAATGTCAACAGGTCTCAACCAATGCTCAATTGGTGTCAACCAGGGACTCACAGGATCAGTAGTACTTTCACAACTCACGCTCAACAAGAAATAAGTTGATTGACTAGAATATTTGACCCTTTGAGTACAATATTGCTACACAAACCACGGAATACCCAAAGTACAATGTAAGCTTATCCAGTACCTTTTTATGATGAAAAATACCGTCATATTTCCCACCTGCTCTTGCTGACTTTGAGGATATACTTTTAAGTGCTGGACTGTTGCACAATGCAAGATATCGGCATTGGTCAACTGAGCTCTTCAAGTTTTGGGGTAAGCTCGACTAGTTCCAAATAGAGGAAACCTCTACAAATATTCAAGCCCCGTGTCATAACTCGTTCTTTACAAGCTACGGCACGTACCTTTGGCCTTCCAAATGCGCCTTAAGCTTGGCATGCTCTTAGAGGCGATCGCGGGGGTCAGAAGAAAGAATAAAAAGATGGATGGCGCTAAAATTAAAAATTACCAGCTCTCTTTACCAATCGCAGTCTTTGTGCCGCTTCAAGGGCTTTCCACAAATCCAGGTTCCGAATCCAAATTTGGACTGAAATCTTCGGACTTTTTCCTCGAGAAGATGCAGCCGGATTTGGCAATTTGCCTTGGCTGGTGTGGCAGGGGAATTACAACATCCAATGGCTAACAATTTTTTCCCCATTGAATTGCAGATTCAGCTTTGAACGACTACGTTTCTCATTATAAGTGTCTTCATCGCAAAGGATTATGGCTTGCATAGATTCCGAAAAGTTGTGATCGATTAGCCTATTCAATCATAGGCACACTCGACGAGACGAGAACACATAAATACCGCAAGTCCGCAGTGTTTTTCTGCTCCGGTAAAGGCTTGTTCTCATAGTCTGGATCTCACTCTCATTCTCGTTTATTGCAGCAGCAAAAAGCTATAGGCGGACTCTATTGATCATAGATAAATCCCTAATCGTGATTTGATCCAGTGGAGGTTAATCTGTGGTGATGCGGTCAAATTATCGTCGATGAGAAGCCCGAGGAGACAGAGAAGATGTACGAAGTATAAAGTGACCACAAAGTGAGCTTGCTCCGTGATCCGCGCCAACGAGAAACTGATACCAATTCGACCTTGCAGCAAGATGACATTTATTGTTCCAGGATTCACAGAGTCTGTCTCGCGAGATGTTCTGGGAATGGATCAACTTGACGCGTTCGCATACGTGCCAAATGTCCTGCAGGATGGTCCTTCTCACCAAAGTGACAGTTTTTCAAAGATGGAACTCGTAGTAACAAATTGCTCAAGGATAGCGCCTTGCATTCTGCCAGCTCTCATATTTTCCTACTTCCATCCTGCTTCATCTCACTGAGCTGCGGAATGCGGTCGCCGAATATGGTATAATTATACTTGCAGCTTGAACTCTGGAATTCATCGTCCATTCACAGACGGAGGAAGTGAGCGCCGAACGTTGAACTTGACATAAAGAAGATGTGTTGAATTAAAAGACGGCACCGTGCACAAAAAGTTTGGTCCTGAATGTCGGGTCAAAGTTGTGTCCAATCAAGAGGCCTAGCCCGATTTGTCCGACTCATACGTCCACCACAATAAGTTTAACTGTCATTTCTCTCAATCCATTGCCACCTCGCACCCTCCAAAAAGTACAGACTCTACATTCTTTATACTTTCATTTGTTTGCTTTTCAGGAGGTGAGTGGCTCCAACATTCAAGTACATTTATGTTCCGTCCCACTAAGCACTCCCCTATAGCTTCCTCCTTGACTACCGACTCCGATAGACTATTTCCTTCTCTTAGCCTTCGGGCATTGAGCTCACCTAAATCTAGTGCGTCAAAAAAGCTTGCTCACCCATTCATTCACCGATTAATATGTTATCTTTAGCTCATGTCTATCGACCTGCCTTCTGAGCAAAGGCCTGGGCAGGACCAAGATTCCTCAGATGGAGGCAGCAGGAAGAGCACTGTCAGCAACCAAAGCAATGAAAGTGGCTCAACCAAAACCGACGAGAGCTCTCGAACGACCACAACAACTCCGGACACTTCTATTTCTTCCATTAATAAGGATCCTAGTCCTGCATTACCACTAGCTAATCCTCGCAAACAAAAATCCACAGGGATCCTTAATCTTAGTCGCTCATCCAGCTTCTCAAGATTACGTTCTGGATCTACTTCGAGCAACAATGCGCCGATCCTAGAACCAGTTCCGCCTCTTCCAAAGATTGAAACCCAACTTCCGAAATCTATTCTCACTACCTCCTCCTCTTGCTCCTCATTAACCAACTCTCCTTCTCCATTACCTCACACTCACTCCCTTACCCGGATCCCCTCCGTCCAATTCGCACCTCTGCCTCAGCTTGCTCCTAGAAAACGGAAATCTTCTGTTCCCCTAGGTATCGCTGCAAGAAGCGCGATGATGCAGAGACGAAGGCAGATTATGTACGGAACTTCCGCCGCTGCTACTTTTGAAGAAGACGGACCCATCCAATACTCGGATAGTCTTCCTTCACCTACTCCCGATGGTTCCGATTCTAGACCCAGAATTATCCGATCGGCCTCTGAGGGAGGTGGGATGTGGACGTCCGAGGAGGCAGAGGAACATTACAAGCGCCAGGTTCGGTCCAAGGAGAAGGAGAGGGAGAAGAAGCTGAAAAGACAGCAGAAGGAGGAAGAGAGAGAGGCCGCCAAGGCTGCTGCCAGGGAAAAGTATGGGTATGATAACATTCCCGATGGGGTCGAAGATGATGATCCATTGGTAGTATTCGGGAGGATGATGAAGGATGCTTGGAGGAAGGTTGGGAAGAAGGATAAAGGCAAGACCAAGGCCAAGGCTGACCCACACATAAGGACGCAGGCTGAGGCTGAGGCTGATTCGGCTGTGCGGCCACGTACTCGCCTGCGGCGGCTGGTTCAGCGTTCGGTGTCAGTGGTAGAATCGAAAAAGGCTGTCCAAGGATGACGATAATAATAGTGCAACGAAGGACATCCTGGAATCCGACTCTGTATCGAACGAAGATCAAGGTTCTGCTGATCTAGAGGGCAAAAAGTCCGTAGAAGACAACAAAAACGACGTAGAGACAGAGGCCGAGGCAGATATAGACCCGAACGAAGTAGATGTGTCGAAGATTGTTCCTCTCAGATCAGGCTCTCCTCCACCTTCTGCTCCCCCTTTGCAGAGGACAGATTCCTACCAGTCTCAGTCAGACACATCATCTATCGCCGAAACCGACGTCGACGCTGATGCTGATGCTAATACCACCGTCGAGTCGTCGGACTCGTTATCGACGACGACAACCGTAATGACAACCCCATCTTCTCCTACTCCGACCGAGTATTATACCCCGACTGCGACCGACTTTCCCGAGTCTCCTACTTCCACACAATCACAGACACAAACACACAAACACCGACGCCTAAACGATCCACATTCAAGAACGTTAAAGACCTTTCCGTCGCGATGGACACCGAGAAGCAGGTGCACGAACTCCCTTCGTTGGAACTGACTCCGATGTCTCCGTTCAAATTTTGAACCGACTGCGATTCATCGACGGCTGCACGACCGTGGCCTAACTGCTTACGGACTTTTTTTCTTTTCGGGATTACACAGGAGCCTATCTGCAACGCCAACGGCGACGAGTATGTATATCTGTCTCATCCTATCCTATCTTTATGAACGAGATTACCATCCGTCATCTACTTATCTATCTAGCATACCAAGTCTACATATACTCTCCAAGTAGTACCTACCTATTTACTGCTACATTTATCTGTACTTACTTACATCCCTGTAAATGCTTGCTTGCTTGCTCGGTTTCGTCTCACTCGTCCATTCTGCTTTTGTAATTAGTTTCTTTCAAGTTGTGTCTGCAGTCTGGGAGTCTGGACTGTGTCTCCGACGGAAGTTCATGGCACCAAGGCGTATTACTCTGCCTACGGGAGACTATGACTTCGTGGTAGCAAGGCGAACAGCAAAAAGGTCTAATTGAAACTGGTTCCCAACGGCATCTAGACTATGTAGCGGCGCTCTCTGGTTATTTGGCTAATCTCTGATAAGAGTGTACGCAGCGCCTAGAAGGAGCGTATTGATAGAAAACTTTAATGCTACCAATCACAGCCGCAAAAAAAGCTTTGAACTCTACCTTTCGCTGTTCGAGCGGACGAATTGCTATCGCGTTGGTACTTCCAAATATATCTCCAGCATTCTCAAAGTTTTACCAGGTTGTCATAACTCCCTTTTACCAGTCGAGAAAATGGATCCAGACAAAAAAAGGGATCCTTTGTCTTCTGTCCTTTTCCCGAGTGGGAAAAGGAAAGTAATCTATAGTATTGAACCGAGAAAAACTTCAAGAAGTACAAAGCTTTTTATGATTGTGATAGGCGCCACTTCCCGCCTGAGAAAGGCGCTATGAAATAATGAAAGGCAACGTTTCCTCGACCTTTCCCAGTCCTTTTCCAGAGATGGAAAAATACCTCGGACTCCCGTGGTGAAGTAAACCACTCTTCTCGTCCATCGGCCATGGCAGTGACGATGAAGGTGATCTAGGGGCTGACACTAAGCTTGTGCATGCCTCTAAATAAAGCAAAGCACAAAAGATAGCACAAAATACAATACTTACTCTTGAGCGCGGTAAGCTCTTGCTCGAGAGCTTCCTTGAACTGCCCCTCGGAACACCACCATATCACCATCAGCATAATCAAAACGAAATGTAAGCCAATGACAACGAAACTCGGTAAAAGATGATTCGCTTGGGCCTGCTTGGGCACAACATTCTGCGGAGCCTTCTTCTCGTAGAGAGTGTGCTTTCCAATACACTTATCAAGTACATTTTCGGAAAATGAAAGAAAATGGTCATTTGAGCGCCGCTACCAAGTCAGGGAAGCCTCAGCGAAGATGACACGATGAGCCCGTGGCCGTTCTCTGCTTTTTGATAGGTGGTAGGCATAGATCCTTGTTTCTTGAACAAAATGTCGGCTTTCTATCATCACTGTTGGCGTAAGGCAAGGTGAGCTCCAAAGGTGCCCGGACAAGGTGCGAGAGAAGTTAAAGGAGAGTGGTACTAGATGATAATAATGCGTACAAAGTAAACTAATCGTCTGCTTATAGCCTGCCGCTGACGAATTATATCAACAAAAAAAGAAAAAAAAAGCATCAGCATTGGTAAAGCAAGGAAAGACCATCTTCGACTCCTGGGCTGAAGCCACCGTCATCCATACAGAGTATGAAAAAATCCTGATAACGATAACGGTAAGTATCTAGTCCTTCACAAGAACCAACCGTGACCATACTTCCGAAAACGCTCCAGACCTTCTCCCTACAAGAACCCTCCAAACTCTTGACGTGACGGCGTTGGATGTCGAATCCCACGAGCGTACCGCATGAATAGATTTGAAGACCAATCAGGACCCCACTGCCATTCTTCATCTGTCGCAGGGGTTTGACTTGGAGGCTCTTGTTCAGGGGAGTTGGCGCTAGCTCTACAGTACTCACTCAAGAAGAATTTTTCAGTGACTTGCTGGCGTCTCTCTGGCGGCCGGTGAGCTTCCCGCAGCCTTGCTGGCTCCCGCCATTACCACTGCTACCACCTGAACCTTGCTCCCTTACCATTGCCATCTTCATCCTTCTTCCTACGCTTTGACTGGATACTGCTGCCGGACTTCCCCTTGGACTTTTTGCCAACTTGCCTGGACTCGGGTGCATCTCGATAGGCTTTGTAGAGGTATTGAATGAGTTCATACGTCTCAGCCTCGCACATTGACAACTTGACCATCGCCACAAAGTGGATTATGACCGCAAGGAATGCGCCAACAGAGCGTCCTGGGAGATGCCAGTACAGCTTTGAGCCATCTTTGGTGACTCCGACATTAGGAGCAGCTTGTGCGGTATGAAAGTACGTTTGGCATTTATTACCGCAACATCAAAATGCATACACTGATACAGTAAGTAACAGAAGTAACAGAATCATCCATGAAAAACATGCCAGAGAAAGCCCAAAGTTCATCGCGTGAACAGGCAAAAAAGAATTTACAGTACAATTGCATTCGTTCAAGAAATCAGTCCGAGTATCCCAGTCCAACGAGTGCGCATGCGCATGCGCAGACTAAAGTGAAAAACGAGAAAGAGAATCGTAGTATGACTAGGCGGTGTGAAGAAGAGCCTTGTAGTGTTTGACTAGTTTTGAAGCGTCCGTTGATTCCTAAAGCCCAAGTTGAGTCCACAAAGTAGGCGGCGAAAAAGGAGTATAACGACTTACAATTTCCTTCTCGTGACATCGGTCCAGCTCTTTGCGAGCATTCGCCATGTGTTGGCGCAAACTTTTCTCTCGCCTTTCCGGGTTCGCTCTAACTGAATCGCAGTCAGCATAGTAAATTGGAAGAGATAGAAGCTAAAGGCCTTACTCATTCCACTAGCATCGTTTGTAGCTTGAGAGCGGCGAACGAAGAGATCGTTCATATCAGACTGATAGTTGTCATAAAGGGTCGAAAGAGGGGCCTAGCACAAGATGAGAATTTGAGACGGGATATGATGGCGATTCTGACCTCTCGATTCTGCCACAGCGGAGTCACTTCGTTCAGGTAACTTTTGAACGGAACCTCATCTTTCCTCATGTCCAAAAGCGTTGATTTTAGATTTTCGCTTGTGAGAGGTGAGTAGAGGCTGAGGAACGTCGATTAGACACGTACAGATAAGCCACTCCTTCACGACTCATCTCCTTTGCTTGCTTGCGCGCGGAAGCATACAACGCCTTTTTCTGATTATCGAAAGCGGCGGAGAGCATGGAAGTTTTTTTTGCTTGACGTTCTACAGGCAGTGTTGGGGAAAAGCGCAAGATAATGGAATGAAAGTCGACGTACTCTGAATTTCGTGCATGAACTTGCCAAGATCTAGACTGAAAAACGACGAGCATTAGGAGTACGATCTTGTATATGAGACTCTTAATGCATATTTACCCGTCGTCACTATCGTTGGCTCCCTCATCATCTTGCAAAATCACATCCGAATCGTTCTGGATCTCTTCCGAGTCGTTCTCGTTGGCGAAGGAAACAGGAGCTGATGTTCGAGCCAGTCTTCTAGTGCTCGAGGCTTGAGTTTTTTCTTTCTCTGCGAGAATAAATCAGTATAAAAGTGTCGCATATACGCGTATAGTTGCTCACTGGGTGAATTGGCCATTGAATGGTCGCGTTATTTATTTGAGATGGCCGAGACAAACAAACCGTTTTGGGCTTTGGGCGCTTGAAAGAGCGTCATTTTCTTCTGTACTTGCTCTACGAGCTTGGCTAGAATGGACTTGTAAGTTGCTTGATTGTTCTTTGTTCTACTCACTAATGACATTCAAACTAGCCTCGAATTGAACATTCACCAGAGAATCTTGGCTGACATTGCTTCGAATGTTGGCGAAGCCCCGGAAGACATTGAACACGCAAACAACCTTCTCGCTCCAAATGTACAGACGAGAGCAGATGTAGGAGATAAGCAGGAAGCGGATGGAGAATCCCCGCAGAGAGTATTCATGGTTCGTAGTCATTCCCCTAACTTTGTCAGAACCTGAGTGTTCTCGTTTAGCCGGCTTCCCGAGTTCACTGTAATATTGCGTTTGGAGAACTCGTTGTTAATTTCCCAGACAGCCATATATCGGAAAACATAGATACTCTAATGCCAGTTCTTATCGACGTACTCCGAGACGTACCTCATATCGACTTTGACAAATGCCTGTCTTGGGAAGGTAGTGCGCGTAGTTCCTATCAAGTCTTTTGCTCACCATCTCTGTAGAGTGGGCCCTTCCTGATCAACTCGTTTACTCGACGGTATCAGCTCTTCTACGAATGGCAAGTGCCCATCCCAGATACAGCGCAGCGCCGACGGAGGCAATCTGCGCGTTCATCTCAGATGTAGTGGATAATATCAAGACTGGAGATTGTGAGCTGAAACTTTTTAGGCTGCTTTTTGTCAGCGCTGACCTTTGGATAGCACTGGACGTCCTCACTCAGCTTACGCCAGCCCTTCATGGGAATGTACAGAGCCATCAGCTCTACCTCGTTTACATGGACCCTTCCCCAATGGGAGATGTTAGCAGTCGCTTGAGCCACATTTGCTCTTCTGATATGGTTGACCAACTCAACCACCTCATCAACGATCTCATCCAAAACAGCGATCCCGACGCCGAAACTCTCCAGTTTATTCAAACTTTCCTTGCCCGATATGTATCTCGTGGCCGTCCACTGAGCGGATACTTTATCGTCTGTTGCGTCACTGAAACTTCATGGACAGTACTTGCTCAAGCTTTGGCTCCACCTCCAGTTACCCTCCCTGGAGGCGTCTCTGAAGCTGCCGCTGCGAATAAAGCTTGGAATTCTTTGATGCGTCAAGCTGCTCTGGAACTCGACATATCCGACAAGAAAACCGTAGCCGCTCTGAATAAGGCTATCGACTATGCCATGCAATGCTTTACCGACCTCCTTGTTCAAATCGAGGAGATGGACCAGGAACCCTCTCTCGATACATACGCTTGGGAAACGATGTCGGAGAGTTTGGTGAGCAAATTCTTCGGATGCTTTTCATGATCCTTATACAGACACTAGAAACTGGCTTCCATCTGCTCGGTCGTTCTTCGTAAACTGGACGAGAAACTGTTTGCCCGACTTCTTCTCCTACTCAGTGACGAAGCTCCTATTTCGGACAATCTCGTTCAAGAGGCTGCCTTGAAAGCCACAACAATTGTTGTTCAAAAGTGAGTATTATGTAGGCCAGCTTTGAACAGGCAACGCTAACCATTTTTGCAGCTTTCCTGGTAGAGCCGCTCAAATGGCAGCCCACCTTCGTCGCTTTGTCACCTCGCCAATTCCCATCTTCGAATTTGAATTCGCATCTGAATCTCGAGCACCCCCACCCCTCGCCGCCGCTGCCAAATGCCTAGCGCTGTGTATCAGAGTAGGTGCTCTACTCATATTGTTCATCCCTCATCTAACAAGTATTCCTTGCAGCTCGCGCCCGGGGACGATCTCATCATGTCAAACATGTACTCTTTGCTGAATTATATCGCTGCGACCAGCAAAGAAATCTACGAAAGCTCGAACAACTCCCAGATAATGAGCAACCCTCTATATAACGGTCTCGATCGTCACTCTGTAGCAAGCGTTGAGACTGGTTTGCGGGGGCTTTCAGATGACGAAAAGCGACTGGTAGGTATCAGCACGATCTCAGTCGTGACGAGGCTGGCATTGGAGTTCCGCATGGAAGAGGTTGGCAACTGTATCTCTATCAGTTTATCTATCTCATATTTGTGTTATTAGGTGACTCGCCTAACTGTTTCGATGCTCCTGCAACGTTTACGGTCCGCTGAACCAACTGTAGAAGCGGCTATCGCTTACAATCTTGTCGATCTTGCATTGTTCGCACCCGAGAGTTCGTTCTCCGACATAATTAGAATGTTTTCTACGATCAACCGCTCAGCCAATCCTGACGATCCGAGGTTCTCGAACAACATGGTAGGTAAACCGTCTCCTCAAATGTAGAAGCTTCACTCATTTTGAACAGGTCCTTGCCGCTCAAACCCGGCTGGCGCAGGAGTTGCACCGTCGCCCGGAGCTCTATGAAACATATCTCGTCGAGCTTCTTACACTATTTGCTGACAAGGGTGTTGCGATTCAGAATCTGAAAATTGAGAATCACCATATCAAGGTCTGTTTCATGTCGGTTATCGATTCTCGAAAAGACTGAATCGTTCCTATTCCAGACGGACGATATGATTGAACAGTTGGCCTCTCTTCTTCTACCTATCGACGCTCTTCTGTCGCATCAAGATTTTACTCCCCACATTAACGAATCGCCGACAGTAGTCGCATTGTTCCGTAATATGTGGTTCCTGTGTGTGCTATTCAATTTCACAGCGGATGACAAAGAGGCCACGGCTATGGAATGGCAAAAGCCCGCACTAGCTCGTATTGCGACCAAGACTCCTGCGATGGTTTTGGAGGAATCTCACGACTCCGTGGCGAGTGATGTAGAGTATAATTCGGTCATTCGACAGGACTACGCTCATACGGTACGTGTTACCAAACTATGCCAGGAATGTTTTCAGTTTACACCAATGCGCAGGTGATATCCAAACACCGCTCCTGTCTAACGAAACACATCTCCCTCCGTAGTAGTGATATTCGAGGATTGTCATCTGGTCAAATTATCTTCCTACTCACCATGCATGACATGGAAAGCATGCGCTCAGCTGCTGGCCTTACTTCATCCCTTGTGTCGTACTTTATCAACGAAAGTTTGAACAGGCATCCTGCTTTAAGCGCATGTATGGAATCCATAGCTGAGAAGGTACGGTCCGCTTGTTCATTCTCTTGTACACTATTTTTTACAGTCGAAGTAGGTTATTCGCGGCTGTATTATTGACCTCAATACTGAGGCAGCTCAACAAGCTTTACCGGAAAGGCTTTCATCTGAACTACAAGCCTTGCTTGTTTGCAGTACCCATCGTATGGCCAAAGCAAGGGACGTGGCGTCCAAGTTCTTGAACAGACTGATTTCCTCGTTCCCATCGCTCATGTGCGATCCTCCACTGGTGTTCGCCATCTTGGAAGTGTTGACCTTGCTTCGACGCGCTTGTGATAATGAGTTTACCGATGAGGTATGTTCTGATGCTCGTACTTGTTCATTTGAGCTAAGCGGCACCATCTAGTTTAACCCCGTTTACGAGTTTGAGTCGACTCGCACTGGAATCAAGCTCCAGATGACAGACAGCTACGTTGTTCGAAATGAGATTCTTATTCAGCTCCTGCGCAACGCGAATGCATGGTTTGAGTTGGCATTAGGACGTGCTCCAGTTGAGCTGCAGTCGACTTTGCAGGTACATTTCATTTTAAACATGATCATTATGACACTCTTACCGCTGCTGTAGAAATATCTCGCAGTCAGTCAAATTGCTTCGGATCCTTCTGAACTCGGAGCTTCAATTGCTGAGAAGTTTGGCAAATCGATAGGACCTGTGCAACGACAGCTCAGTTCGTTGAATCATCTATCCAGACATTGTGGGCACTAACCTTGCACTCAATTAGCGTCGTTAACCAAATTGTCGAATTCAAAAGCGGACAAAGCAAAAGTCCTTGCGAGTCAAATAGCCAGCAAGGGATACTTTGCTGGAGAGGCAGCTGGTCTTCGTTTAGCTAGCCGTACAGGTATGAGTAGTTTCAACGATGCTTTGGTGATTCGTTCTTACTCCACCGAAGCTTCCGACAAACTTGAGCAGCTTCCCCCTCAAAATGCTCCCTCGGGAGAGCTTATGGCATTGAAGAAGAAACTGGCAAATTCAATGAAAGAAATACGGGATAAATCGAGTACGCTTACTGTCCAAGACTTGAAACGTCTTCTGTTCCGTTGCGCGGCTACTCTCATATCGTTGAACAAGGTAGGTTTGAACTAATATCTGAACTTCGGAGTTTAATGTCGTTTCAGAGTGACCATGAACTATTGCATTACTTGGTTTCTATACCCTTTGAAGTCTCAACTCCGTCATCGATTTCCGCTGCGATTGAGGTCTGGACCTGGGTTATCGCAGAAAAACCAGTTATCGAAGTTGCTCTTATGAGTGAGCTCCTCTCAGCCTGGACCAATACTATTAAGGATGAGAAGGGAATCTTTTCGACTTCTCTCAAGTTGGTGCTTTTCAGTCGACAATTTTTCACCAACTCATGTATCTCCATACAGTTACGATGATCCATTTTATCACCCAATCAGCTATAGTCCTACCGACAAAGCTGCGATTGATCTTGGGACAACTCATGCTCTTCGGCTCCTGTTGCCTCATGCGCTGGTTCTGCAGATGCTCCTTAGTCGTCTCCAAGCCGCGAGATACCGCAGACCGGGCGTGATGTTTCTACTTCAGCATCTAGTTCTACGATCTGCTAGAGCCCATCAGTCCTTTAGGTCAGTTTCGTATTTTCAATTATTTTCTGTGTCTTACTGGTTGTCCTAGTACCCATGCTCTGGCTCGCGAAGCTCGATTCTCGTTCTTGTTGTTTGGGTTTGAGACGCTGAGGAGCTCACATCTCGATTCGTTCTGCGAGCATACCTTGAGAGAAAGTTTGTACGTTACAGCGTACTCTTGGTTCGCTGTACGGCCGCAGTATGTTTTGGAATTCCTCTTCGTGAGGGTATGTACTAATCTAATTCGTAGATGGTCTTACGGTGCCAATCGAGTTCAAGTCGATGCGGATATTAAAGTGGTCTCCGAGTTCCTATCGTATCTGGAAGCCGATTCGATTCGCAATGCTCTCACCGTTTCAAGTTTAGCACCTTCGCAATTTGCTGCCCGTGCCTCATGTGAGTAATTGTTCGTGTTTTTGGGATGTATTCTAATATATTTTATTGGTAGACTATGCTTCGCGTCTGCGGGACGTCAATCATCCTCTTCGGCTGTTGGTCGAAAATGAAATATTCCGTCTCAACGTATGGGCCAATCCCACCAACGATCCCAAACGAGGCACAGATCATGTCGGAATGTCTCTTGTGGAGGTATGCACTAATCAAGTTCGCCTTCTTTTATACTGGTTACTGACTGTTTAGATACAGAGCTCATGGTCGGCGCTGATACGCACTCTTTGGCAAATCAATCCAGGCATTGCCATCCATCTAACTGAACGCCTGAAATTGGCTGTCACACGGGCTGAGGTGACCAAGCTGGTCCGATCCTCCACGGTAGATGTTCTGGATGTGCCTGAAGCATTGAACTTCTTACTGGGAGAAGGGATGGAGCCTGCTGCTGCTCTTCGAGACTTGAAGGTAGTGTTTACAGCCCACCTTTCTATGTTGGATCTCATGAAATGTCCATACAGCTTATTCCTCTGTGGGCTCCTGTGCCTCCAGTTGTCGCCAGCACGTTCTTCGAACCACGATACAAGAGTGACCCTCTACTGCTGCAATATGCACATCGAGTTTTAGAGCAGCACCCCGTGGAGCTTACCTTCTTCTTCGTACCGCAGGTAGTTCAGGCTCTTCGATACGATGCGCTTGGTCAGTATTATGCCACCTTCGTCCTATATGCTATTCTTATATCTTGCTTTACAGGTTACGTTTCCCGTTTCATTTTCGAAACGGCCAAGATTTCACAGTTGTTCTGTCATCAAATCATCTGGAACATGAAAGCGAATTGTTTCAAAGATGACATGGCTGAGATTGTGAGCGGTGTTGATTGGATTAGATGTCGGTCTTATTTACGTTCATTATTAGGAGGATCCCATGAAGCCTACGCTAGACCTTACGACGAACCGGGTGGTAGAATCGCTCTCGGGAGACGCGCGCGCCTTCTACGATCGTGAATTTGGTTTCTTCAACGAGGTCACGTCGATTTCAGGAAAATTGAAGCCATTCATCAAAAAGACGAAACCCGAAAAGAAGGTACTTGCAATCTCATCTAAAAGTGGAAAAATAAACTGACTGGTTGGCAGGCCAAAATTGACGAGGAGATGGCGAAGATTGTAGTGGATGTTGGAGTTTATCTTCCTAGTAATCCAGACGGAGTAGTAATCGATATTGACAAGAAGTCGGGGAGGCCTCTTCAGAGTCACGCCAAAGTTGGTATACACATAATGAAAAACCTTGTTGGGAACTGACGTCGTACTCCTCACAGGCTCCCTTTATGGCAACGTTCAAAGTACGCAAAGAGCGCATATCTATCGAAAAAGATCCCGACTCGCTAGGCGACGATGGGATCGAGCGTCGTATAGAGTTCGATGTCTGGCAGCAGGCAATCTTCAAGGTTGGAGATGACTGCCGTCAAGACGTGCTGGCTCTTCAAATCATCGCGATGTTCAAAAACATCTTCACCTCGGTCGGGCTCACGCTCTATCTTTTCCCTTATCGCGTGACGGCTACTGCTCCTGGTGTACGTCGGGTGCTCTCGGTCTATTCTTCATCTACTGATGGCTAGCTTTAGTGTGGGGTCATCGACGTCGTGCCCAACGCAACTTCGCGTGATGAGATGGGACGTGCCAAAGTAAACGACCTGCTCGATTTCTTCGTCGCTAAATATGGGGGTCAAGATACTATCGCGTTCCAGCGCGCGCGCCTGAACTTTATTCAGTCCATGGCTGCGTATTCTGTCGCCTGTTATATTTTGCAGATCAAGGATCGTCACAACGGAAACATCATGATTGACGGAGAAGGCCATATTGTTCATATCGGTTTGTCTGGTGTCTATCGTACTGTAATCTTGAATGCTGATTCTGCGATCTAGATTTTGGTTTCTTGTTCGACATAGGACCTGGAGTAAGTCGTATCTCAATATGTGTAGCTTGTCATTGACTCAAATTTCTGCAGGGTGTCAAGTTCGAGCCATCGTCCTTCAAGCTTAATCATGAAATGATTGTTCTCATGGGCGGGCGATACTCCCAAGGATACCAACTCTTCCAACATCTCACCGTCAAGGCCTTCTTAGCTATTCGTCCGTATGCTGATCAATTGGTAGAAACTGTACAGCTTATGCTGGGCACTGGGCTTCCGTCTTTCAAGGGCGAAGGTACTATCAAGCGTTTACGGGACCGTTACGCACTAGGGTTAAATGAACGTCAAGCTGCGGAGTATATGATGGGCGTTATCAAGAATGCGCATGAGAATATGAGGAGTACTGTGTATGATGAGTTCCAGAGGGTACGTCTTGGTTTCTTCAGGTTTTTCTAAATCTAATTTTTTGTTGGTTTGCTTAGTTGCAAAATGGTGAGCTTTGCTTCCAGTAAACTGTAAACATCACTCTAACACTGATCTGTTTCTAGGAATACCGTACAAATAATCTAATATACCTTCTAATATTTGCCTACACCGTAATATACCCAAGAAGACATGGCTAGTCAAAGCTGTTGATATTAACCTTCTTTTGGGATGATTTCAAATGCACCAGTCGGAAACATCTTGAACTTCACAACTGTGCCACTATGATCTCTTCCATTTATACCCTCTTATGGCCATCCATGGGACTGTGTTGAGGTTGAAAAGCAAAATTGAAAGGACCCGCAGAGAATTTTGCGGGAACTTCGTGGTACGGCGGTGTGTTTGCAATATGTGTGTCACGAAGTTGACGACAGATCTTGTATGATTACTGGTCGCGCTTATCTCCTGCGAATACACAAAGTCCCATATCTCATGATGTACTCGATGTTCTCTTTCAAGTAGAATATATGAATGTGACGATTTCTCTCATTTACTGGTCTTTGTCTGGGAACAAGTAAAGAGGTACTGCATTCTTGCTACTTCTCCCGCGCAACATGGTCGATTTTTATCAAAGCTCACGCTTGCTCTTCCTCGACACTCTTTGATCCCTCTCTCGATATTCCTATATATTGCTATCCATACAGTTGAGTTTGGCAGTAATAAATTCATTTCTATGCTCCATGCATATTGCTGAACATATCGTGCCCCCAATTCTTTGATATCTGCTTTCCTTCCCTTCAAAACAATTCCGACTTCCACTTCCCGAATCGATGTCATACAATCTTGCTGACGCCCACTGGCAGGTCGCACTTGAGTCGTAGCTGCATAAACCTTACCGCTGCGTTACCTAGCAATATTTTTAACCCTCCTACCAGCGAGGCAAGGTCAGTACTGAGACAAAGTATTGCGCAGCCACGTGGCTGGTCAAAGCTGGTGATATCAACCTCTTCACGGCCAAGTATGCGGAGAATTCAAGTTCCAGGATGTGTTTGACAGAACAATGAGCTGAAGATCGCTGGGAATTCGCGGAATATTTGAAGAGCTGAGCAAAGAGCGAAGAAAGCAGTATCCGACCCGTGTCGCAAATGGCAGAATTATGGCAGAACCGTTAAATAACCAGTTACGGTTAAGCGTAGTCTCCCCTAGGCAGACTCGTTATACACCAACGATCCATACGAGTGTGTGTATATTATTCGACTGTGAGTATGTAGTCTAAAACCAAGTCCATTAAGAGTCCACTGCATTTACACATCCATTTCCCTTGCTATGACTCCCCCGCAATATATATGTCGTTAATTCAGGGGCTCAGGGGCTAAACGGCTCATTCGAAATGGTGGGTTTCAGTTCAAGGTCTGCTGAATGCTGTTCGGCGAGAATCCAACTGGAAGGGATAAAGTTCCAGATGAACATTGCAAGTACAACCATCCCAGAGTCGAACAGATCTAGAAATCACGTAAATAGATGAATTTAAAACCAATGAGCGAATTTTGCACACCGAATGACCACTGGGTGTGAATTACTATACCATTCCATCCATCCCCGAGCTCTACGAGCCGGTATATTGCACTGTAATATGTAGATATGAGTTTTAGAGAGGCGCAGAGTGGGTAGTTTGATACATACCGGATGAAGAGGCACGTCGTAGCTGCCGCAATGGCATAAAGGCCGACTTTTCTTCTTCTATTCATGGAACCAATCTTGTCCCCTGCTCCAGATCGCAGAGGCTTGTCTATGTTGAAGCGATACGCAAACTCCAATGCAATTGTAGAAAACCCGATAAGAATAGCTATGCATCAATGCACATTAGTTCTGAGAACAAAAGGTTCAAGGAATTCACGTACCTAGTTGTAGCGCAATACCAACAAGCATGATATGCGTTCCCTGCGTCAGAATTCAGCATGATGAGCTTTTTCAGGGTGCTTGAGGCTACTTACAAGATCGACGCCTTGGTCGTCAGTCGCGCTTGCGGTCATTCCACCACCTACCGCCTGAATCACCAGAGAAACAATATCCTGGAAATATACCCATGTAAGAACTCTAGAGCAAAGCTGGAGCTAACGAGACTTGCGCAAGATAGAAAGATTTTTGAATCTGGATGACGATGTTCAATTCACAAATCTTGTAATAAACACTGAGGAAACACCTACACAAACGAGGGCTGAATCGACTGTATTGAGGCCCTAGTATTTGAACTAATCGTCCAAAAATAATGAAATGCGCTCCCAGTAATGGAGTAGGAGATATAATGAGGCAGGCGATTCTAAAAAATGGTCAGATCGAGAAGAAAAGCGGAACGGAATAGCACTTACTGTATCATGTAAGGATCACTGGCCAGCAAGTTCTTGTTCGACCATAATCGTCCTGCCCAGCCGAGGATCTCGCCGCATCCAGCGAGAACCATAGTGGGTAGAAGAAACCACTGACGCGACCATAGTGCGTGCACAAACTGTACGACTGAAAACAGCATGTCAGCTCGTGTCCCAATACACGAGAGAAAAAGCTTACATGTGGTCACTGAGAATAGGGAAACATACATGATACAAATCCACAATGTAGGAACGTATCCATATGGACTGTCAGAATCGACATCATCTCGAAGCACGAAAAAGGTAGAAGTTGTGGAGTTCATGAGGCCGAGCGAAGGTGGGTACTAGAGTCTATGAGACTAGGGATGATACGATACACTTTTCACCGAAATTTCTTCCATTTATATCATCGTAGCCAGAAAAGAGGTTCATCGCCTCCCCGCCAAGGTACGATGTTCAATTCGCGCGCGCAGCTTGGTTGATGCTACGGAAAGCTGATTTCAAAAGTAAATTGGTACCGACCGACTGATCTATCCTATGTCCTCCTATATCTTACCATGCGAATACTGCGCTGTTTCAGCTCGCCCAACACTGCCTCACCGACAACGAAACACCGTACGTGCTGCCAGTTTCACAGTGATAGTGTAGAAGAAACGTGCCATAGAATGTCACCAAAATACTGATTTTAAAGATTTTAGACTTGGAAATGATGAGAGTAAAAAGAAACGCGTCGCGCCTCGCTCGAAGCCACGTGCAGTACACATGCAGCTAACGGACCGGGGACGGAAGCGCTTGGAGCGCTGAAAACGTCACCTTTGCTCAAGCCTCAGCTGTAGAGCTCAGGCTCACAATAGCAGCGACTTTCCATAATGTCTTCATCACGGCCGTCCAATTCACGATCCTTCCAACAGGCATCTCAATCATTTTACCCCTCGGCATCCAGCTCAAAACCATTTCTGAACATGTTGAACCCAATGAGCAGACCGTACCAAGGCTATTCTCAAGCCAACCAGTCTTTACTTGAGGAAGAAGAAGACAAGGAGCATTCCGAAAGTGAAGATGAAGGAAATTTAGAGGCTGGGAAGCGTATAGATACGCCCTTATCCAATCTATCCAAGTCGCAGGGCAAACGAAGAGTTTCTTGGGACAATGCGGCTCATCCTAATATACGACAGGAAGATAATGGCCGGGACGATGACTCCTCAGATGGTGAGGTTCCGCAGAGCTTCATGATAGAAGCAACGGCTAGGAAACCGAGAAGGTCTCCGACATTGTCTTCAAAGGGCAAAGAGCCAACGCGAAGGCGGCAGCAGCCTCTTAATTCTGCTCCTAGCGGAAGGAAAATACCACCTTCTATTGCCTACCCACACGTCTGTCTCCATACCCCCAAGGCCCTCAGAGGTTGATGAAGTGTTGCACACTCCTCGAACCGATGCTTTCAGCGAAACTTCTGAACGCGATCGTCCAAAGCAAATGCGCGGGCTCGACCCTTATGAACATGCATTATGGAACTGGGTCAATGTGTACAACCTAGACGCTTTCTTGCAAGAAGTGTATCTCTACTACGAAGGAAAGGGAATATACAGTATAGCTTTGTCGAGAGGGCTTAATCTTCTGTGAGTATCCTGCCTCCGTCTCTAGGTCATACAATGCTGACTTTAAATTGATTACAGAACAATTGGCTTTGTTATTGGATTCTCTACATTCCTATTCGGATGCATAGACTATTCAAGGATTCATCCGGATAGACAGATGAGGTTGTCAGAGGCAATAGTAGATCAGTGCGTTTCTAGGTAGGCTTCCGTACCATCTTCCAGCTCGTGTACTAATTGTCCTTAGATTTTCCGGATTTACTCTGCTATTCTTCATCCTTTTCACTGCGTTCTACGTCTGGCAGATTGCCACTTTTGTCTTGGGCATCACACGCCTGGTAGACATGTACAACTTCTACACCCATCTTCTAAAGATTCCAGATGTGAGTGCCTCTATTTCGTTTGCCAACAATTAAACTCATAGTCTTCATTGAATAGGCTGATATCCAGACGATATCTTGGCCTGAAGTTGTTCGCCGGATAGGCACAATTCGTGAAGACAATCCACTTACTGCCATCTCCTCTAAACGTGCTGGTAACAGCAATGATACGACTACCGCGAAGCTCGATGCACACGACATCGCCAATAGGATCATGCGGCAAGAGAACTATCTCATTGCGCTGTTCAACAAAGATCTACTGGACTTGCGGGTGCCTTTGCCATCTTTGCTCGACAGATTCGTGTCGCAGGACCAAGGGACAACCAAAGGAAAAATGTTAACTCAGGCGTTGGAGTGGAACCTGCGGTTTTGTTTAATGGGATTTCTTTTCGACAGGCATGGAAAGGTTCGGAAGCTGTTTTTGAAGTCGAAAAAACCGTGCTGGTCTTATTGAGGGGTATTTTATATCATCTTTCTTTTGGTTCACCGTTCTAACGCTTTGATCGCAGACTGCGACGACGGTTCGTCTTTATGGGTATACTGAACGCGATCTTCGCACCTTTCATCGTTCTGTATCTACTCATGTACTCATTCTTCCGATACTTTGAGGTAGCTGATTAGAATTTTATTCGTGGGGTACCATAGCTGAATTGCATTAACAGGAATACCATAAAGACCCTTCTACAATTGGTGGTCGACGGTTTACATCCTACGCCCAGTGGAAATTCAGAGAGTTCAATGAACTCCCTCACCTTTTCATCCGACGACTAGACGAGAGTTACCCATTAGCCAACATCTACATTGGACAATTTCCGAACGAAAAGATGACTTTGATCATGCGGTTCTGTACTTCTATCTTGTCGTTTTCAATGAAACTAAACATCTAGCAACAGATTTGTCGCTTTCATTTCAGGATCTTTCGCCGCCATCTTGTTCCTCGCCACGGTTCTGGATCCGGACGTGTTTACGCATCTCGAGATAACTCCACATCGTACCGTCGTGTTCTACCTTGCTCATGTTCGGTTCTATACTCGCTGTTGCGAGGGGTATGATCCCAGACGACAACCGGGTCTTTGATCCTGAAATGCTAATGACAGAGGTGATCGCCTACACCCATTACATGCCTGATGAATGGAAAGATCAACTACATAGCAAGAAGGTGCATTCCAGCGTTCGGAGAAATAACATCGTGTACTCAACGTGTTCTTCCTGCAGGTCCACGAAGATTTCGGAGAACTTTTCGCAATGAAGGTCGTCATCTTCGTGAAAGAGCTATTATCGGTTGTGCTCACACCTTTCGTGCTGTGGTTTTCCTTACCCAACTGTGCACCCGCCATCATCGACTTTTTCCGTGAATTTTCTGTACACGTTGATGGCCGTGGATATGTTTGCAGTTTCGCAGAGTTCAGTTTTGAACGTCACGGTAATGTTAAGGTATGAACTCCAGTGCTAAATCGTAGTACAAACCTTGACTTGCATACTTAGTTTGGCGCACCGAATCCAATCAAGGACCAGCGCATGGTATCCAATGAAGGGAAGATGGAGAAGTCGTTCCTCAATTTCAAGGTGGGAAACATCTTTTTATTCACCCTTCCGCTTCTGACCCATTTCACAGCGAGCGAATCCGGATTGGAACCCAGACCCAGCTGGTTCGCTGTATCTTAGTCGCATTCAAGATTTCACAGCCGCACATCCAACGATCAACTCTATACTGCATCGACGACTGGAAGGCTCGGCGTTGTCACCGTTTCCCGCAAATCCTCTTTTGTCGCCTGTACGGAAGCCTGAAGGCGTTTTAGCGGATAAGGCTCAGGAATATGACCGTGCTCTGCGACAGAGCCAGTTTGCTGCACGGAGGAGAGGTCCTGGAGGAGCGAGTGTCATGGGGATGTCGGCGCTCAACCCAACAGGTCCCTCTGCGTCATCCATCTTTGGTCCGAGCGCGATGGCTGGCGCTCAGACCGCAGTCTTGGGCGATTCGAGAGGTAGTGTTATGCCAGAGCAGTCTGGAGGTGGTGACGCCGTTAGCTCGTTAATGCCAGAGGTTGAAGCCTCTAGAATTGGGGCTATACCTGATGAGGAACTGGGCCCAGATGGGGAAGTGGGTGGTGGGCTTGGTGGATCATATGTTGATGGTGCACGACGTGCTGGTAAACCATTATATGAGGAAGAGGATGATGAAGGAGTTGAAGATGGTGGCGTACTTGGGCTACTAGCCCAGATTTATGGAAGAAGGGATGGCCCAAGATTAGGATAGTATTGTTATTTACAGTTGTCAATGTTAATGTTCAATGAAATTGATTATGTGACTGTCCCTCTATGAGGATGGACCTCTAGCAAGGGTTTTCACTGAGCAAGCTTGATCTTTGATCTCTCACATAGAGGGTTTGGTCATCATGCTATGCTAAATGCAGACCAGTAACCATCCTTTTATGAGGGCAGATATCAGTAGAGGGAACAGTAATCTGATGGCCTGAACAGATTTTGATAAAGTAATGTTAGAAAATAGTCTTATTACAATGGATCATCAGTATATATTCAAGTCTGCCTAGGGGAGACTAGTGATGATACTACTACTACTTAGTACTACATAGTAAGTATACAGAAGCAAACCCCATAGGCTATAGCATAACATGAATGTTTTACTGAGATTCAACATCCAAATCTCAAATGCAGATATATTCATGGATATTTGCCATGACTAAAAAGTGTAACAAAATGAAACTTAATGATGGACACGAGTCCAGATCCGGAACAGGTACCTGCAGATAAAATACCCATGGATCCCGGTACCTGTTTCCCACGGATCCAGCCCAGGTCACAGGTCAGCCCTCAGTAATTTTTTCATGACCTGCAGGTACCTGTGGATCCAGTACATGAAAATTTTGCTAGACTTAAATGCCCTAGTTATTGAGTATTATGACTAATATTAGCACATACTGAATAGAATTGCTGTTAGTAGAATTAACATTAGTAAATTAGTGCTTAAATGCTAATGTAACTGGTGTTTTATTATAATAATACTAACTCTACTATTAATTTATTGATACTAATACGAGTACTGGTGCTAGTTATGAGTATTATTAGTATGCTGATCAAGGGGGTCTGAAAAATATATTTTATTACACCAAGCAGAAAAATATTTTAAGGGACCATCGCAACACCCACGTGATGTCTGATATACTATATATGGTAATAATCTTATCTATATCTTTACATATCTTGATGACATATGAAGATGACCTCATAAATATCTCCCGCTGATGCCTATTTCTAGGCTCAATACTTCCATTTGGCATATATTGGCTACAGATGAATACCTATAACAATTACCAATAGCATATTTAACCCTTCAAAGCTCTCAGAGCCTCTGAAAGATAGGTTTGAAAAAATATTTTAGTGGCCTCTCAGCAGCAACCAACCACCCACCAGGAGTGTAATGGGCTGTAAGTCCAGTACCCCCTTGATGCTGATACTGGATTAGTACTGATAACTAAGTACTAGTGATACAAGACAATTATTAGTACTCAATGTAACTTAGAAAGAATACTAGAACTGTATTAATTGGCACTTTATTCACTTGTAGACTGAGAATAAATGTTTTATTGCACTTGCTGGACAGTTTGCATAACATAATATTTTTTTTCACTTGTAATATATCATTTGTATTTAAGTTAAATACAGGTACCTGCAGTTACCTGTTTCCCACGGATCCGGGGGAGGTCACAGGTCACCCTTTTTAGGTTGCAGGCACCTGTCTGGCAGATCCAGGTTGACCCGGATCCAGACTTGTGTCCATCACTAACGTAAACATTTAATGCTGTCCAACTGTGAGAACATCAGGGGGGGGCTAGATCTGAGTGACTTTTGGACCAATCATAGGGTACAAGGCCCTCCCTCTCACTCCATTTGAGAGTCAGGGATTTATCCAATAAACATGTAGAAATCTCATCCCATGCATTGATATATATTAGGGTAAAGATCATTCAGGCAATGAAAGTTTGGTCAAAAATTCAAATTTGGTAGAGGAGTGGTGGTTTTTTGCTTGTTTTAATCAGATTTCATACATTCCATGCCCGCCAGCCAAGAAATACCTCCGAAATCAGCACTGACAATTTCAAAGGCAGCTGCAAAAAAGGAATTAGAAAGGTTACAGTGTTTTCCATATACTTTGACATTGGTTGTTTTTTTTTTCAAAAATAATTATTTCATAATTCACAGCCACATAGCCATTCCCACAGCCAAAGCTGCATTTGTTTTTCACCTTCAGCGTGGCAGGCTTTTACTACTCTACATTCTTCTTTCATTTACTTCAAACATGAGTGTACTCCTCCATATGCTCCACCACCTGGCTCTCCACCAGCTTATGAAGAACCTCTTTTGCATGACCCATCCATGAATCTTTCAGGATTCATACCTGATGCACTTCTTCATTCCTTTTTGCAATTATTTGCTAAAGATGCATGCAGTGAACCAAATTTTGGAGGCTAAGCTTGAGATAAACAGTGCGTTTTACTGTGCACTTGAGACGGACCGTTGTGGACTGCAGCTTACAAAACAATTATTCATTTTAAATAAAATAAAATGTTTGATGCCAAGGTATACGGAAAGCACTGTAAGGAAGTCTGTTCAGTGTTCACCAAGGAAGAAGAAGAGATTGGTACAGATGATTGACACATATGTCGTGTTATAGTTACAGTAATTAACAAAGATTGCAACTGACAGATTATGATCACAGGAATTTCATGCATCTGAAGAGCATATTGAATGGCTTGTGAGTTACAGCTCTAAATAGATTGTATCAATCCACTATTGACTGAAGTTTAACTATTTTTCTATTAATCTGACATCTTCTTCTCAAGTTCTCAACATGCATCATTGCAATCCTAGATTCCAGCAATTTCATATACATAGAAGTGATGCATGGATAGAATAAGGAGGGAGAGCAGTTGTTCATTTTGTGTCAAATTTCCAAGATAATTAACCTATATATAGACATGTGACTATCACGGTGACTTCAGCATGTGATCTTGACTGACTTGTAGCCAGAGGCCATGTACTTGGGTGCTCGGAAAGTAACAGACCTGGTGTTTTTTTGACAATATCTCAAGAACAACTTTGAATTTCTATTAGGTCTAAGTTAGAGAGTTTATCTATAGAATATCTACAATTTTTAGATATAGGTTACAAAATATATACATGGGAATTGGCTGCTGTATGAATATTTCTTAAGAATTTCCAAAATCTGCAGCTATGAATAATTTTTTTCAAGAAAAGCCATGTTCACTATTGGAAAGAGCGACATCAGAAAATGGGGGTTACAGCTTATTCACTAGAAAAATCATTTAATTTGACCTCTCCATTACTGCAAGAAGATGCTCTAAAAATGCCAAAAATGGTCAAAATGACCAAAATGAGCCAAAAGTTGCACATTAAACATTTGCAGCTCAGATAGTGGCATCAAATTCAATCATTTTTCTGGGAAAAAAGTTGTAACCCCCATTTTCAATGTCGCTCTTTCCAATGGTGAACATGGCTTTTCTTGAAAAAATATTCATGGCTGCAGATTTTGGAAATTCTTAAGAAATATTCATACAGCAGCCAATTCCCATGTATATATTTTGTAACCTATATCTAAAAATTGTAGATATTCTATAGATAAACTCTCTAACTTAGACCTAATAGAAATTCAAAGTTGTTCTTGAGATATTGTCAAAAAACACCAGGTCCGTTACTTTCCAACCACCCAAGTATATACCAATTTCCTGTGAAAATTACCATCATATCTAATGTCATAGTCAATCTGATCAACCTACTACTGGTTGGAGTCTTAGTTCTTACTTTTTTTTATAACCTTTGGTTATACATACGTGAACATTGAATAGAGTCCTACTACTGTACATACATTTTATCAATGCTTATGATATAATTGAAACCCGACTCTGTTGCAAATTTGACAACTATTCTAGAACTTGAATTGGAGATTGTTCGGAACAATCATACACGCGTACACTAATCAGAATTTAAAGAAAGATAACATTGCGATCGAGCATCGTTTACGCCTTTCCAGCCCACTTTAAAGTATGGAATCAGTACTAGTGCGGTGTGCCAATACCAGTACTCACCGCATCTCCAACAATCAAGAAGACTTGAGGGATCGCTGTTGAAATACGCATTAGTATCTGAGCCATGAAGAAAGAAACAGGAATTAAATCTCACTACTTCTGCTTAATAGCCAAAAGTTGAGGATAATTATCTCCCCAGAATGTTTCTGTATAGGCAATGTCAAAGCTGGTAATCTCGGCCTATGGAGTATATATACTTACTTTCATAGTTGGGCTCGTATACGTTCGCTTCATTCTGGAAATATCATTAATAATAGAAAACAGGCAACCGAGTGCTATTTTGCTTACCATGTACGCTCCAGAGTCAGGAGCAATACTAATGAGAGTCTCGGTAAAATTGTTTGCTTCCTCAAAAGTAGCGATTTTGTCTTCATCAGTGCTGTTCCACGTGAATCCGGTGCTAACAATGAACTGAAACAGCATAATCAGGATCGAAGAAATAAAGGATCTGGAGAGTATCGATGAGACTTACATGCCATACCGCATTTTGCCACGCAGGAGTCGTACTAGTCAAATTCACCGTGGCGTTGTACAAGAAAGGTGTAGCGGCAATGATGTTGACGGAGCTCTGAGCAGCAGCCGGGAAATCAGCTAGAGCTTGCAAAAACGTGTCTCTTCCCTCCTGTGTTTCAAACACGGATGAAGGAATGAGTCGACTTGCTAGGATGCCTTCAGCTCCTACAGGCTAAGCAGTGAATCAATGTCAATGCTGGTTGACAATGGGAGAAGCTACAGAAAGCTTACCGCCCCATTAGGGATTGCATATTTCACGAAAAACGAGTAAAAATTAGGAAGTGTTTCGATCACCACAGTTCCGTTTTGGCTTTGTATAAATTCGGTCACGTTTTGCACTGACGTTTGGGCTTGTTCTAGCGTGAGCAGTGGATTGAGGATGATAAATTTATTCATCTGGAAAATGAAGGTTTCGCGTTTGAGCATGAGTTTACACCTGGATGAACATCTGATAGACCTACAGCAAGATGTCCTCCCCAGCCTTGCTGTGCCCATTGAAGACCGTTATCGATAAGCAATTGGAAGAATTGGAGTCCAGTTTCGGAAGTTGAGTTGAAAGAAACCGAGACACTATCGGAAGCAGAAGTTAGCTTCTAACCAACAAGGCCATGTGGTCGCGTTTCCTTACACTTGAAGACTGATTGCTCTGGGTTCCACCAAAGAAGTAGTTTCCAAAACAACACCAAAAGTCCCTCCTCCGCCACCTCTGAGCGCCCAAAACAAATCTGAGTTGGTGTAAGCGTTGGCTGTACGGTATTCGCCGTCGGGAGTGACGAGTTTGAATTCCAGCTGCGATGTTTTTGAGTTGGAAATAAATACGATGCAAAGTAGGCAGCGCTTACCACGCGGTCAATTCCAAGACCTAGTACTGGAGAAAGAACACTATGTCCGCCGCCCTACGGTACTATGAGCATAGTGGTGGACGGTAGGCTAGTGAGATCTACCATGATCCACCCTCCGCTAGCTCCTACTGTCCGTGCATATGCACCGACGATTGTCAAATTGTTGGAGTCGGCGAAGGCATATGCATCTACCCATGGAACTCCCGCCTAAAGGCAATCGATACACAACACTCAGTCCAAGCATTTGGTCCAATCTATGGGCGAAATACATACACCAACGGTCATCGCAGGATATGACTCCGAGCCTCCGTCGGGTACAAAGAATGCGTTGTAAGAAAGCTGTGAATAAATATTAAAATAGCGAAGAACGACGTTATCGTTGTGCAAGACGAACATGGTTTAAATTTCTGGTCTGTTAATGAAGCAGATTCAGAAGAAGAATGCATGGTGCGTATATTCTGCCACTGACCCATAATGCCAAAGATCCTATCATACTTGAGCGACCGAAATAATCATGGCCCGAGTTCTTGATTGACAAAGGAACACCTGTGGTACCAGAGAAATTGAAGGCAATTTGGACGTCTGTGTAGTTTTGAACGTCAACCTAGATATGGCAAGTATCGATTAATTCAAGAAGCAGTCCATGAAACATGAGCGTACATAATACGGTGCCACGCTTCCTTGTTCACAAGGAAGATCTGTCCAAGCGAGGAAATCACCGGAGGTCGCTAGAGTCGAGCGTACACTGCGAGTGGGCACTCATGCAAGATTCCCACTGCGGAGCCATGAAACTGCCGAACTGAGATGAACGAAAAGTCTCATTGAGATAGTTATCCTCAATGATCTCGCAGCTGGCTTCAATCTGAGGTACGGATACGCCATCAAAGTCTGGAAAACAGGGAGAGGAAATGGGTTTTGCTGTATAGAGACGTCCTCCGAGGGTTTCGTTTAGGATGGCCCAATCCAAAGATGTGGGTGCTGTGGATCGGGCAGTTTGCATGAAGAGCACTCCAAGGGAGAGCTCGAGAAAAAAGAGATTAGAGGTAAGCTTCATGTTGTATAGGATAGAAAATTCGGCTCAATCTATCAGGTCTAAATAGCATTCTCGTATTCAATTCAGCAGACAAGTACGTACTCACCGTTACCGGAGAGTGGTACTTGGCCGTCCTTCCTCCTTCCTCCTTCCTTCCTTCCTTCCTTCCTTCTCGCCCTTAGACCTGCCTTAGACCACCGTGACGTAGCTCATCTCCGAATAGAACTGCAGCATTATGTGATGTTGAATACTGGTTGAATACTAAACTTACGAGATTATGCGACCACTTGACATCGATGATGTATACCGAGCTAACTTATATTTTCAAACTCCGCTAACTTATCGCTAACTTACAGTATGAATTGGCAAGTTAACTTGTCATGATAATCTAACTTATTTTACTTATAGTGTACAAAGACCCAGGAATTGGTGTACCAAATGTATTAGAAGGCTCACAGGACTCTGTACACTCTGCCCAACACTGTGGCTATCTTAATGGGTGAGCGAAGCGAACCCAATTGTTGACGGGTGCCGCCCAAACAGACACAGCCACAGCTGAGCGACGAGTGCTTTGACCGGCCAAAGCGAGCAACCGGAGTGCGCGTGCCGGATCCAGCGCTTACCTTGCTGCTTTTGACCGTAAATCATCTCCCTACAGCATAATTCTTATCTGTTGCTCTTCAAATTTTTATTTTACACTTTTATACATGTATTCAAGAGATCTGCCTTTTTTAATTTTACAATACTTATAACAAAAGAAAAATACTCAAGACTTTTGTCAAGCAATTGTCAAGTTGTTGTCAAGTCACTGGTCAGGTCAGATTTTGTAGAATGGTACTCTTAACTGTGCTGTTTTGAAGCTAAAATTCATAGCACTTAATGCCCCCATGGAACATGATCTGATTCAATTATTGTAACATGTCACAAACACTTGTGAACAACTTGTCAACATGAGATTGAAAAATCTCAACCGATTTTCAACTTTCCAAGATACTTAGATAGTAATAAGGGTAGTCAGACAGTCGATTCTGGGTCGATTCACGGAGTCGATTCAGAAGTCGATTCAGGATCAAGAATCGACAGTCGATTCAGTCGATTCAGGTGAATCGTTGTCCCGGCTCAGAAGCTGGGACAACCATCAAAATCGAGTGTCGATTCTCTACATACTACAGTTTACTTACTAAATAAACTTTATTTTGTACTCATCTTATCCTCACAACCATGTCCGATGATCTGTGACTATCTGATGTTGAATCAGACTCGGAAGATGAGGAAATATGAAATATGTGGTATATCCTGCAAATCAGCGCCCTCAGGGATAGGAAGGAGTGTCACGTATAAAGGCCTGTGAGTGCCCTAGCTCCAGCAGTTCATTTTCTGTCTGCTGATTGAATTTTTTGTCATTTTCTATGCATCCTCCAGAACCTAACATGGTCCCGAATCGCGCACATAGCATCCTGCTGTTGGGGTGTAAACTGGGGTATTGCAAACTAGTAAGAATTGAGTGCAAAATCGAGTGGTAAAATTTCAAGGTCAAAAGGGTGGTCAATTTGATCCGTCGATTCTAGTTACAATACAACTTCTGAATCGACTTCTGAATCGACTCCGTGAATCGACCCAGAATCGACTATCTGACTACCCTTAATGTTGTTAACGGATGGTGCCCAAGCGCCCATGCCGACGTAGTTCGATTGAGCAGTTACTTACTAAACCTGGGTCGGAGCAACGACCCCTTTATCACTCGTTGCTCCGAACCAGGTACGATGATACGCCGATTTTTCGGCTAAGGCTAGAACTGCGCAGAACCAATAATCCTAGGTTCTGTTAGTAACAAAACACGGTCAATAAGAGAACTATAGTGAGCCCGAGCTGATAGTTAAAATCTACCGAGGACCTATTCTACCCAAGAGGTTGCAGAGTAACGGTACGCGCAATGGTACCATACTTAACTTTGTGAATGCGCCTCGATCAAAGTCCTATGCGCGGTATGGTGTAGCGAGGCAAGCTTGTTGGATAACAAGTTGCTGACCGAGGCAGATAAACGAGCCCACATACCAGTTATACTAGGCTAGGTCATCGAAGGATATACCCAAGGGATCGAAGTCTTAACGAGGCATCGCTTCCGCGATCAGCTCACCGAGGAGTCTAAACGACACTCAAGTTTATTAAACAAAGCAAGGTGGACCGAGATGGGGAAGTACCCTAACGGGTGCCCTCAAAGTTGACGCTCGCTGGAAAGCGCCCAGGCATATAGCCGCGGCAGTCCAACGCGGCCACATGACCCACTTGCTGTAGCTACTTCTAGAACACGGAAGGACCAAGGAGTATTTCTATCCGAGGCTCAGCGTTTTACCGAGATCCATATGCTACCAGGCATCTAGACTCGAGACCACACGGAACTAGAGATAATAACCAGTCTCCCATTGGCAAGGAAAAACATAGAAATACCTCCGAGGGCTGTTCTGCTAAAGGAACTGGCAAGCCTTGTAAAAAGGCAAATGACTCGAGTCGATTCGGACCAAAATCCCAAAAGTCGACCCAATCGAGGAAGACAAACGAACAAGGCAGGAAAACGTCGAAGCAAAACCATAGTATACACGCATATATGGACATTATTTATCTTTTCTATTTTACTTACTCTGTTTCATCCTATCTCGCTCAGTTTCTCTCATTTTCCTATTTTCATATATCTCGCTCAGTATATAAGGGTAGCTATTCTATCTCGGAATAACAAGTTAGACTTGATACCTGAAACGCAGTTCTATCTTAGGACCTGTAGTGATTCGTACACGCTCAGACGCGTCTGCATCGTCCTCTACAACCTTTTAAACGGGTGGCCTTCTTGTAACCTCGATAATACTGAGGCTGTTCATTCTACTTCCCGGCTATTAAGTCGAGCATTCCTGGTTTTCATCTCGAAGAGAGGTCACATCAGTCTTAGGACCGCAGGTGGAGCCTAACGTGCACACCTCGACGAGCCCGTTGTTGATTAGGAAAGGTCTTGGACCCAACTGTCGGCTTGGTCTAGTTTTAGGGAGGAAGCTTCTCGGAGTGTTACCTAGCTTTACCAACAGATTCTACCCCTTGCCCGCTCTTCGCTGAGTGTGTTAAAAACGCCTACTCGAGTGACTTGCGCGGTGGTCGTATAAGCTTGTTAGGTAACTCGCGGGAATCCCTGAGAGTTGGAGTATCATTGCGCGGCGACGTAAAGGCTCCTGAGATACGCAAAGTCATTTGTTGAGTCGGCGTACTTGACCCGTGCTTTGGTGTTTCACCGCGGATACGCAAAGTCGTTTGTTGAGTCGGCGTACTTGACCCGTGCTTTGGTGTTTGCTTTCCCCTCGATTAGTTCAGCGCGTCGTCGTACGTTAGTTGGCTTTTCAAAACCTCCCTCCAAATATAAAACCTTGTTCATTGCGCACTATCTGTGTCAACTGTCAAGTGCTTTTCTCTTCGAATCAATTAGTAGTCGAGGGAACCTTTGACAACCTCCTTCCTCGCATTAAATTAAACCTTTTGGATTATATCTGATTGGGGTGATTGTTGTTTGGTTGGTTTTCATACCCAGCACATATCTAACTCATCAACGATACCCTTTGAACTTAAATCCTTGTATAACTTATCACTCATTGCTCCGAACCAGTTAATCTAAATAAACCTTGTTGAATCACACTACCGTTAACAGGTTATGGGCCCCATGCTCTGAAATTCTGCGCACACACACATATCGTATATCGAGCTCATCAGACATTCCAAACCTAGTAAACATTACAAAGATACAACTCGTCTAAACTCCCCTCATCAACTATGACCGAAATCACAGATGATTCCAAGAAAGGAAACTGGAGGAAAATCTTGCTTACCCCTATAAAAGAAAACGAGGATGGTTCCAACAACTACAACGAATTCCATAGGAAATCCGAGCTTGAACTCAATGCCACAGACTACTGGAAATATATAGATGGGCCGGACTACAAGCCACCAGTAATTCCCGCTCTCAAGACAAGCACGGAAGTCGATGTTCTTGTAGAAGGTACTTGGGTAAAAGGGAAAACTCGTGGTAACGAAGCGGCAGTTGCATTAGCCAAAGCAGCAGCCAAGACGTGGCTCGATGGCGACAAGAAAGCTCTCGCCGTTATCGTCAAAGCCGTCCCGACTCAGAAACTTTACGTTGTGGACAACTACAAATCAGCTCATTCAGCATGGTTCGCTTTGAAGAACGAATACGAACCGACAAACTCCCTAGCTGCCATATCCCTTAAACAACAAATCATCGGCAACTCCTGCAGAGACGCTGATGACCCTGCATCATGGTTAACCACCATGATTCAACTCTATAGTTGACTCCGAGATGCGGACCCTCTTCTAATGCCTGACTGCAATTTGTGAAGCACCTAGCGATGCTAATGACTAGCAACAAAGACTGGCGCTATTGTCGAGATCACCTTCGCAGAAGATGAAAGAGGCCGAAGCAGCAGGTACTCCTTATAGTTCAAGGCAGGTCGTGCAACATCTTCGTGAAGAGGAAATCCACAAAGGGATATCTGCATTGACAATTTCAGTCAACGTGATCCTCGCTGGAAAGAGAGGAAAACATACCGACAATCCTTTACCCGGCGCCTACTTGGCTAACTCCTCTCCTTCGTCAAGTCGACAACAACACCAAGCCCGAAGGACAGATCGCAAACCAAACTGTACCCGGGAGCGAATGAAAAGAAGAAGATTTGTGGTAACAATTTTGCGGTTACCCAGTGGGACACACGATAGACGAGTGTTTTGCTTACAACGGCGGAAGCGCAGGAAAGTATCCTGAATGGTACAAGGGATTGAGGAGAATCCACCTCTCCCCAGATACAAGGGCAGCAGATCGAAGAAAGGAAATGTTGAAGAAAGTAGGTGCAAGTGCAAAGATGGCCGAACCAGAGGATGAAGCTGGAGACCCGAGTCGAGACGCTGCATTAGCCAGCTATGGCCAAGTTTCAGATGAAGAGTCAAACAGCCTCTTGAACAGAATCAACGGTGCATTTGCGTTCTTGACGGACGGTTTTATGGAAGAAGTTGAACCTGTGGATTCGTCACAAAAGATCACGGTAAATGCTAGCGCTCTAAACCTAAACGAACCACAGGAGAACACAATCAACCATGATACTGGAGCGACACGCCACATCTTCCGGGACTAAAGGTATTTCCACGACTACATCCTACTGGACGAACCCCTGAAGGTCCACAGATTCGGTTCCAAGCTCTCGGCGGTCGCTGTCAGAAAAGGAACGATAATATTACAGTCGAAGATTGGGAACTCGTACCGAAATTTCTCCCTCTCCAACGTGTTACACATTCCCTCTGCGCGTTGCAACCTGATATCCGGCTCCAGACTCGACCAGAAGGGTGTTAGTACGAGGACAGGGAACGGAAGATCACATACCTCAACAAGCATAACACGTGTTTCGCGATTGGGTCCATCGTACGAGATCTTTACAAGATGGACGTAACGCCTGTCAAATCCCCTGAACTCCGATCCGAGGAACTCCTCGTCATCCCCGCAATCAGAAGCCTCGGTCATTGCGTCCATGGTTCCGGACATCACGAGATTATTCAATCCCGGTACGGAGTCCGCAAAAAATAAACGGTTGGGTTTTACCACCGTCTAATGGGGCACTTGGACGTTAAAGGCCTCTCGCGAGCAACTACAGGCCTACCCATAGACACGGTCGAGGTCAAGAACTGCCGTATCTGTGCGCTCGCAAACATTAAACGCCTCCCTTTTCCCAAACGGTCAAATACACGCGCTGACCGCCCTCTTTTTCGCATACACTCTGATATTTGCGGCCGTCTACCACTCGGCTATGGTAATTTTCGCTATTTCATCATCTTTATAGATGATTATTCCCGCTACATCTGGATCTTCTTCTTGAAGACCAGAGATGAAGCAATTACTTGCTTTGACGAGTTCCGCCTGGCAGCGGAACGTTACCTCGGATACCCCGTCGTTTTCCTTCGTGTCGACAACGCACCTGAACTGGTGTCCGGTGCTTTCGAATCTTACTGCAAGAAAGTCGGTATTTCCTACGAGAGACCTGTGCCTGGCGCACACGAACAGAATGGCGTCGCTGAGCGGACAATCCAAACTATCGAGCACATGATTCGTGCTATGTTAGTCGATGGTAATCTCGCATACTGGTTTTGGCCGTTCGCAGCCCTTTCTGGAGTCCACGTAAAGAATCGTGTCCCTCACTCAGCCATTTCCGACAAGACCAAAACTCCTTTCGAATGTATCACTCAACGTCGCGCGGACCTCTCCCACTTATGTCCTTTTGGTGCGCTTGTCACTGCAAGGAAGCCAAACGCGGAGAAACAACCTAAGATCCACGAGCGTGGAGAAGAAGGTCGATTTCTTGGATACGCAAAGGACTCAAAGGGGTACCTCATCTATTTCCCAAAGTCATCGCTCAGTCCTCACCCGCCGCGATGTCGTGTTCCACGGGTTCCCCGTCTCACTTCCCTCATTACCTCCTTCAGAACTACTGTGGGATGACCTCCCTGTAGACGTCGACCACCGTTTAGACAACGCTGAACGAGGTGGCGAGCATTTTACACACCCTGACCCGTCTGAACTAGACGATGAAACGTGAGTAATTACTCCGTTGGACAATAAATCATATCAAACTAAACCTACATACCCGTAGAAACCCGCTAACTGGCGATGAAAACACATTGAACGCTCCACACGGTGGTAACATGGATGTGTAAGTGACAATCCTTTAATATGATTGGATTTTTTAAATAAACCTGCGACTGCAGTGACATCGATAACGAGGACGTGGAAATGGCCCCTCCGATCGTTCCTAGACGTGGGGCTCGTACAAAACGTTTACCTGCTCGTTACGTGGTAAACTTCGTCGGTATAACGGACGAGGGGGGGAACACAGAAGAGGACCCACTAATTAACGTCCTCACCGCCGACTCAGAACTTGAACTCGAATGCGAAGAGCAGGATTTCCCTTCGATTGCCCAAAGCTTCATACGAACAGAGGTAGCCAATGCCGCTCTCACCCATCCCATTGATGATCCCGAAGCCAAAGACCCTTCCACCGTACAAGAAGCACAGTCGTCAGTTTACTGGACATACTGGCTCGCCGCGATCTACGAGGAACTCGAATTGTTGAAGGAAAAGGGTGTTTATGAAGAAGTCAACGAGATACCCCAAGGGAGGAAAGCTGTTGGCTCGAAATGGGTCTTGCACATCAAACGCGATAAGGAAGGCCTCATCGCGCGTTTCAAAGCCAGACTCGTTGCAAAAGGGTTCACACAAATTCCTGGGCAAGATTTCACATACACGTTTGCCCCCGTCGCTCGCTGGGAATCTATGCGAACTATCCTTGCCCTCGCCGCCGAACATAATATGGAACTACGACAAATCGATATCAAAACCGCATACCTAAACGGTCCCCTCGACGAAGAGATCTATATGAGGAAACCCCATATCGCCGGATCTGGTTATTGGAGACTACGAAAAGGACTTTACGGGTTGAAGCAGTCGGGCAGACAATGGTATCGAGAACTCAACTCGAGACTTGAGTCAATCGGTTTCAAACGGCTCGAGTCAGACTGGAGCGTATACATTCCGAGAAATGGATGGAGAACGCACTTACATTACGACCAGCGTCGACGACATGCTCATCGCCTCCTCCTCCGTGAAAGAATCGGACTCTGTCATTGACCAACTCACCTCGCTATTCGAAATCACAAACAATGGTGAACCAACGTTTCATCTCGGCTGTGGCATCTCGCGAGACCGATCTTCACATTCTATCTCAATCGACCAATACCGATATACTCAATCCATCCTCCGTGAATTTGGGTACGAAAATTGCAACCCAGTTCATACGCCTATGGACCCAGGCAAACGTTTATCCCCACAAACAACGCCTCTCTCACCTGACGAACAGAGAATGGTAGAAAACTTCCCATACGGCGCAGTTGTAGGCAAGTGCATGTACCTTTCTAATTGCTCCAGGCCCGATATCAGTTACACCGTGCGGGAGCTAGCTGGTTACATGGTCAACTTCGGTCCATCACACATTGCCGCTGCGAAACATCTACTGCGATACCTAAAAGGGACACCTCGCTACTCTCTCAACTTGGGTACAGCGAATTCTACCTACCCAACTATTCGAGCTCTATCCGATTCGGACTGGGGGATGGGTGACTCTCGGAAATCCATATCAGGGTTCTTCATCATGATGGGTAACTCCCCTCTCTCATGGAGTTCAAAGCAACAGGGCGTAGTAGCTTTGTCATCTTGTGAGGCAGAGTACCTAGCGTCAACTCATTGCGCTCGTGAAATATTGTGGTTCAGGAATCTATTCGCGGAATTAGGATTTCCCCAGCGTTCCCCCACATCACTGTTTTGCGACAATCAGGGCGCAATTGCCTGTACACACGATCCACTCGCACACAGCAAGATGAAACATATCTCTATTCGCGAACACTTCATTTCGTGATTGTATCTCAAAATGCCAACTCGACGTGATCTATGTTTTGAACAAGGATAATTTTGCAGATCTCCTCACTAAACCACTTCACCGAATTCTACACTCGCGATGGACTTCTATGACTCGACTGGATGCAGGACAAGGGGGGGTGTTAACGGATGGTGCCCAAGCGCCCATGCCGACGTAGTTCGATCGAGCAGTTACTTACTAAACCTGGGTCGGAGCAACGACCCCTTTATCACTCGTTGCTCCGAACCAGGTATGATACCCTTTGAACTTAAATCCTTGTATAACTTATCACTCGTTGCTCCGAACCAGTTAATCTAAATAAACCTTGTTGAATCACACTACTGTTAACAAATGTAATTTTGGCATGCCAACTACTCTGGTGTCATTGTGATTTATAGGAAAAACCAAGGTAAATTTTGAAATTTCTTGAATGCATAATGCAATTTTTTTTCTATTTGTTGTCCATATAACATAACGATTCATGAATTAGTATCTGCACCTGTAATGCATGATATAGACTGAGCTTAGGCTTGGAACAATATGTGTGTTGTTCCAAGTGCTGTTGCTTGCCAATTGGAAATCAGTATTTTACCATATATACCTGTCTGTAGTATATCAATCCCCATCTGTTTGCCTGCTGCCATCACTACAAGGCTCAAACAGAATACCATTTGTTTGACTCCACATTTCTTGAGCAATGCCAAACCTGTATATCCCAAGGGGTCCGGGCCGGGAAATCCCGTACCGGGGGTAGGTAGGGTGGGTCCATTGCAAGGCCCGAAAAATATTTTTTGACTGACCCTCAAAATGCATTTTTGTGATGTCCAAATGAGTCAAATAAGCCCAAGAATCCCTGAAAAGTATATTCAGACCAGCTACATTGTGTAGAGTGAGCATATACCTTTTTGTTGCCTTTTTAGGTCATTTCATGAGTGCTTACAGTTCTTGACCTTGACTAATATATTTTGAGATAAATCATTATATGGCATCCAGAGTAAAGTGAAGAGTTTACAAAGGCTAATTAGTTATGTAGAGCATGTACAAAGGGCAAAAGACCAGCACAGTAAGGTGAAATGGTGATCAGTGTCTCATAGTTGCCTTATTTGGTAATCACATGACCCAAAAAATCACGTGAAGGGAGAGAGGGTCCAGCACTGAGGCTGAAAAAATTTTCCGACCCCTGGTACGAAATTAAATTTTTCGGACCCCCTTGGTATAAGTATCCCAACACACAGTAGTACAAGGCAATCAATTTTCCTATGCCTCAGCCTCTGGGATTTAGGATTTAGGAAGGCTCAATACACTCATATGGTTCCAAACACAGTTAGTAGTTTGAGTCTTTGAGAGGCAGCAAACAGAGCATTGGGTTTGCAGTAGTACTTAAGTGAATTGGCAAAACCTAGCAAAATCAGAGTGCATTGCCCCCAATTTTCAATGTATTTTTCAGGTGCATCCTGGCAACACCAAAATATCCTCTAAAATCACCAAAGTTTGAAATCTGAGTCATCATGCATCAAATCTGAAATATATTCTAATATCTTGGAAAGTTTGAAATAAGTTTTCTCTTTCCAGTACCAACATTGCAGCAGGTGCTTTATTGGTATAACAGTCGACTACAATAGAATTTACTTTGCTCACCCACTATGCATTACATGGAGCCATGGGCTCGTAATGCAAAATTCATATGAAAAGATGTATAGCCATTGTTCTCACAGATCCACTCCTATCTGGACACTACTAGAGGTTAATAAAACTTCATGAAAATTCAAAAGTGCCTATTTAGCACACACTTAAAGTACCTTATATGGTAATTTTTCACAGCGTTGGTCTCCCAAAGTGATAAAATCCACTAAAAGTATGAAAAATACCTCTGGCAAAGTACAATATTTTATGTGATTTGGGTCCTATGTGACATGTAAATGAGTATGTGCAGAATCCTAGATGCTAAGGCTGGAGGATCTATAGTATGAAATCTGCATCCTCAAAGCCAGATCCTGACATTCTGTGTTGCAGAGGCTAAGAAATGTTAGACACTCATCAAGGATGTTCTCTGCCTCTTTTATCAGCAAAAAAAAAAAAAAAAGCCCACAGAAGAAAATTCAAAATTGCTAAAAAGCCTATCACTAAGGCGTCAGTCTTCAGATCTTAAAGGGCTTGGCTCATCGGCGGATTGCTTACGGAGGCGGTTCCACGGCTTGATATACCGAGCTCGCGCCTTTTGTCGACGAGTCACCATTCTCTTGCCGCCTCTAGAACCCATCTCCCAACTTTCCCTCACGTATTCGTCTCTTTGACTGAAATTCTAAACGGCCTAAACAGAGCGGCCGCTAGCAACCCAACTTGAGAGTTTTCTGCGCAAGAGGCATGCTTCAAGTTGCTCGCCAACGTGACAACGAGAAAGAACAAGAAGATCCAGCTCGAGAGCCCTGATGGCATTTATAACTCCTTACTTTCCCATTACAGTACTCAACTTCCTACTACGCGCGCGTGAAGTTTTCCCGATTTCTCTTTCGAAAAAACGGGCAGCTGAATATTTTCATCGATGGACCATTTCTGCACTATTCCGAGTTAGATTCATTTATGGAAAATGCCAAAAAACCGGCAATACAGACTTGATACCGACAGCTCGAGATAGTCTATAGCTCGGTGAAGCGTTTTCAAGTCAAACAGAGTGGCCCATTACATTTACCGGCAACTTGGAGGGGTTTAATGTGTATTCGAGTCGTTTGACCTCGAGATACACCACAGAAAGGAACGATCGCAAAAATCCATGACCCACTTGAGTGGCGAACCATATGACAGAAAGATTGTGCTCACATCTCAAGCTATCTCAAGAGGTAAGGAATGCTTTTGTGACAGATTAAAAGTGATTTAATACTTTACAGTGCCTCTAACGCTTGAGCTGGTCTCAAGACTTCACGGACTGCATTGGTTTTGTCAGAAATTCATATCTCCTTGAGGTGCGTCCCTTTTCAACGTTGTGCGTCTCTTGCAGCCAGATGTATTAATGTATCATTCAATGAAAAACGTACGGACGGACGACGTATACCTTAATCCCCCAGATCCTTGACCGCTAAACGACCTATCGCGCACGCACGAAGTTCGTTTCACTGCACGTGGCCAGTTTGATATACCACGACACGATCTGTCCTTTCAACTTTACGATTCGAATCATCGACGTTCAGTATATGGTCTACGCCGTGTAGAACTCTGGGTGTTTCCATTATTAGATTGGTCTTTGCTAGGATCTTCTCGATATCTTGCTGATAGGAAGACGAGTCATGATCCTGGCACATTCCCAATACCGAGTGTTGTAGCGAGTTTTAACCCAAGCCCGAAGTCCAAAGTCTATAGCATTAGCGACGGGTGATGGTGTTCAAAGGCAGAGGATTGTGATAATAATATATCAAAGGGAGCGGAAAGTTGAGGTCGATCAGTGAGAGGATGGCAGTAGAATTGAAAAAACGCATCGTGGATTGGCGAGGATTTGTTTGGATAGTCGAGGTTCTCAGAGGAAAGAGGGAAAGGCTGCACTAGTTCTGGTGAGGTTTACTGTTACTTCTTTTCCTTTCTTATCTTGCGACGCGTCGCAGAGCCATAGATCGCGTTGACGGTCAGGCCAGTATCCCGTGTCGTTGTAGGATATTGACCACAATTGTCATTTTTCAGCTGATGGTAGGAAAAACAAAGAAGAGTGGATAATGTTGAGGATTCGTCGGTGGAGGTTGGAGGTTGATGGCGTCGATGATTACATTCTCACCAGTTAGTCATGACCCAACTCTGTCTTAATTCCTCCTTCTCTCCTTCCTCTTCTCTTCTCTTGCCTTTTTTCTATTTTCTTCAATGCCGTACATGTCCTACTTCTTTTGCAGATAAAATCCTAATCATTTCAACAACAGGCCCTCACGTTCAGACACCCGACGGCACCGATTGAGATTCTACCACCCATACCGAAGATTCCCTGGCCACCCTGTACACTCTCAGCATACGATTCAGACGTTGACACTTGTACTCAGTGTTACAATAATACCTAGTTCAGCTGTGTCTGTTTTTTTACCCTGGACATTGTCTCGCATTTCTGACGTTCAGAATTTAGCGGCGCTGCTCTGTTCATTTTCTTTATCTGAGAGCGACCAACGTCCTGCTCACTTTTGGTGCGTCTTGCTTTCAACGCTGTTTAGGGCTCCTGCTGATCTTGTTTTCTTCTAGCTATTCATCGATTGCGACAGTCGCCACACATATCCTTTTCTCGGACTTTGCTTTTAAATGACAGTGCGTACTTGCCTTCCCATCCATCTGATTCCTCGGCCACAGTGCTGATCTGGTTCATGTTATCCAGCCCATGGTCATCGTAAATAACACTCCTTTGAACGCGTCTCGGTTATTACACACAAATCTCCGTTGCCACTCCAGACGCTGAAGGTGTGTACTACTGTTAAAATCCTGCTAATCCTTTTTGACTTGGTTCTTTCCTCTAGTATTCGTCATGATCAACCAATGGTCAAATATATACACTCATCCCAACGATGTCAGTGACATCTCAGACCCTATGGTCTTATCGACCTGTATAATTAGTACTGTAAATACTGTATTTTACTGCCGCAAAACAAGATACATACTCTCAATGTTGTGTACTTCCAAATGCATGAACATAACCGTAGCACTGAATTGGCCTGAATATATGCGACACGCGCCACAATTAGTGTAATTACCTTGTAACTTGCCGCGAGAATACTCTCTGCAAGAGATTAGAGCTTCCTTCCGGCCGAAGTATAGGGCTCGAGCTCCGTAATAATTAGAGAACTGTCCCAAAAAAATGAACTCCAATTTGATATCTTATTATAAGCGAGAATCGTGCGAGATGATGGGATTTTGAGAAGGAGCGATGATGTGGCTGTACTCCTGCTCTTTCACTTTTTCTATTCGTTCGCAGAGTCTCTCACTGGGAGATATGCGTATACATTGTCTACCGCTATCTCTTCTTCTCGCTCTCATTTTCAGCCCTTCAGTCTTTGCTGCCTCTCCAGCAAAACGTTCCTACGACACACACGATTACTATGTCCTCGAACTTAACCCAGACGGACCAACATCCCTGGTCGATGTTTCTCAGATGCTTGGGGTTGAAATTATCGAGCAGGCTGGAGAATTATTAAATCATTGGCTGGTGAGGGTAGAAAAGCCTTCAATCGAAGCAAGAGATGAAGCCCGGGATCTTGTAATGGACACGTTCGACAGCTTGAAAGTACGAGCAGGCATTCAAAGGAGATCGCAGGATATGGAAGCTCGAAATTTTGCAGATTCTGTCAAGTATCTTTCTCGACAGATACCGAGGCAACGGATAAAACGAGCTCCTCCGCCTATACGTCGACAGGACGCCGATACTACAGCTCGAGGCGTCGCTCAGAGACTTGGGATTCAGGACCCAATGTTTCCACAACAATGGCATCTTGTCAACGACGAATTTCCGGTGCATATGATGAATGTTACTTCTTTATGGGAAATGGGCCTAACTGGCAAGGGTATCATATCGTCTCTGGTAGACGACGGCTTGGACTATACTAGCGTGGATCTCAAGGATAATTTTGTATGTCTTCACGTTTACTTTCATTCAACTATTCTCACTTGAAGCTTAGGATGCCGCCGATTCATACGACTTCAACGATCACGAACCGTTGCCCACTCCAAAGCTCGCCGCTGATCACCATGGCACACGATGTGCAGGCCAAATTGCAGCAGGCAAGAATACTGCATGTGGTCTTGGTATCGCCTACGAATCCAAAGTTGCAGGCGTTCGAATCCTTTCTGGTCCCATCACCGACGTGGACGAAGCTGCTGCTCTCAACTACGGCTTCCAGAACGTATCCATCTACAGCTGTAGCTGGGGACCACCTGACGACGGGAAATCGATGGAAGGTCCTTCTCAGCTCATTACCAAGGCCGTCTTGAACGGTATCAACAAAGGCCGTGGTGGTTTGGGCTCCATCTTCGTTTTCGCAAGCGGAAACGGTGCTGCACATGGCGATCAGTGTAACTTTGACGGTTACACGAATAGCATCTATTCGGTCACCGTTTCTGCCATCGACTACAAGGGTCTTCATCCGTACTACTCTGAACCCTGCGCGGCCAACATGATCGTTGCATACAGTTCTGGAAGCGGACAGCACATCGTAAGTTGCCTCTAACCTTGTATGATTCAATTGCTGAACCCATATGTATTTTCTAGGTCACAACTGACAAGGGTATAAACGAATGTGCCACGTCTCACGGGGGAACTTCAGCCGCGGCTCCTAACGCTGTCGGAGTATTTGCCCTCGCATTGGAAGCTCGCCCAGACCTAACATGGCGTGATATCCAATATCTTTGCATCAAAACCGCTCGAATTGTCAACCCCGAGGATCCTGACTGGGAGTACACAGCGACAGGACAACTGTACAGCTATAAGTACGGTTTCGGAGCGTTGGACGGCTGGCGCTTCATCACCGCTGCTAAAGAATGGACCCCCGTCAAACCGCAGACGTGGTTCAAGACTCACAGTATCCGGTTGGGTGATGGAACGTTCGACGGAGAGAGCAACTATACCGGAGGAGTGCCTATTCCTCAGCAAGCCGAGGGTGAGAGAGGTGTGAAGAGTACGATGACGATTACCCAGGATATGATGACTGCGCACAACTTTGAGTCACTGGAGCATATCAACATTAGGGTTTGGATTAAACACGCTAGACGAGGAGATGTTGAAGTAGAGATCGTCAGTCCAAAGGGCATCAAGAGTATCCTCGGTGCACACAGGATCAAAGACATGGACAGGAATGGATACCCTGGATGGACTTTCATGTCCGTCAAGCATTGGTATGTGGACCCATGTACTGTCGAGCTGTAAGTTAACTTGTACCACGTAGGGGAGAAAACCCAGTCGGTGATTGGACCATACGCGTTTCCGACCAAAACAATCCAGAATTCAACGGTACCTTCCTCGGATGGAACATGATATTCTGGGGATCCGCTGCTGATCCAGCCCAATCAAAACTCTACGAGCTCCCAGAAGAATCCTTCGTCTTCCCTCCACCCGAGGATGCAACTTCGCCAGACACACCTTCCACTACGCGCTTACCCACTCGACCGACAGATCATCTTCCCGGCGACCACGGCACAACCGAAGGCGAAAACAGCAAACCCGCATTCTCTTCCCCGCCCACGTCTACACCTATGCCTACTAGCACCCCAACCGCCGACGAAGGTTACTTCCCTGACCTTTCCAACCTGACATCGAATAAGAAATGGTTCTTTGGTGCTATTGCAGCCGTGGCCCTCTTCGGCATTGGTGCAGCCGCGTTCTTCTGGTACAGACGTAGGGCTCTACGACGATTAGCGTACTCGAGCTTACCAGAGGATGATGTGCCGATGACCTCGAATGTGCAGTCAAGTGGAATGATGAATGGCGGCGCTTCGCGTTCCGGTCGCAGGGGCAAGGGGAACAACGAGGGAACTGTATGATGCGTTTGGGGAGGTGTCGGATGATGATGATGACGCGAATGAGGAGACAAGGCTGCATCCTGGCGGCCGAGACTCGGCGAGGAGGGAAGTTGGAGGGAATGAGTTGGGATTCCATTCTGGGTTTTTGGATGATGATGAGCCACCTTCAGTAGCGGGGAGTACGCCGGGTGTTGCGCATTATCGAGATGAGCCTGATAGTTGAGGGGACTTGGGACGAGAGATCTCAGGGTGATATTAGTATGTGTTTCCGTAGGTACCGGTATTTATAGATAAACGATAGTATATTCTAATTGTGTTCAGGATCTTTCCCTTCAAGTTCTGAGTGGACACGGTCCACACAGTGGCACAAAGAACTTTTAAGGAAGTACAGAAATTAGAATGCGAGACTAGCGCTGGCATTCGTTACTAAGCGCTCTGTGGCGATTGCAAATTTTGCAAGACTCAACCTTGGACTTTATCATCAGAAAATTCAGACTGCAGCTTTTGTTGGACTCGTAAGTGTATTCACGAATCACGATGCATCTATCAGCAAGAAACTCCGCGCCTAACCCAGTGACCTGCAGGACTGTCAAGAGTCTTGAACTTTCACAATCGAATCTATAAGATCGATATTTGCAACACAGTCAAACTTTCGTAGTAGGTATCTTGGCTCAGCGCTCAGCGTAGGAATTAGGATAGCAATCTAACATCATACATGCAGCCCACCAAACCAAACCAAAATGCCCAATCAATCCAACCAATCAAACGCTCGTTCGAACGTCCAACCAAAGGACATGTCGCAAGATGCTTTCATCCAACGCCAAGGCTTCCGTAACTTTCCTGAATTCTTGCTCTCGTATGGATTGAAAATCAACAATCCCGATGACGTTTCGGAGGGCAAGCAAATTTTGGACGCTCTCCGTCAAGCGCAGCAGGAGCAGTACGAGGAAGAGATTGGGAGAAATGCACAGAGGTCTTGAACTTGAGCGGTTAAAGCGAAAGGTAAGAAGCTGGTTTTGCCAAAATTCAAGGCGTAGAGTTGACTGTTCTTGTCTTTCCGAAAGTTAAGCGGGTGTATGTCGTCTAAACATAAGCGGAGGTTTCTACCGTCCTCACTTTTGAAGTTGACACGATTCGAGTATCCTGTTACCTACGTCGACTCAGATGAATAATCGATACGAAGATTAAAAGCGACGTTCACATTATTGATGTGTCAGCTGAAGATCTTCGACCGACTTGTAGCAAATGGAAGCAAGGTGGCCGGCAAAGACTCTGTGTGAGATCTGCCCACCTCCGACCGGTCCCGGTGATGCAGTTGGACTGTCAATCGACTCAAGTCGTCTTATAGCAGCAGCGAGAGTCATCTTGGTTGCAATCGAATCCATCGACGTGCTGCATAACGATATAGCCGATATCTCTGTATCGGAATGCATAATACACCAAGGCACTAAAACAATAGGGTCCTTGTCTAAATTGACGAGGTTTGCGGTATAGTCTTGAGTACGGGCCTCCCCTATGGCTACCAAGGGGCCATACTTATTTGACGAACGCGACCTCGGAATTATCAGGTGAGTCTATACTGAAAATGAGGACCGGATCCGTGTTTCCTGCAATGGAGAACGTCATTCTCTGGAGAAGGCAGCCATGCGGGCGAGTTAGTATGTTTAATCGTAAGAGTTATAGCAGCCGTCTAGTATGCGAAGACAGAGAATCAGCGACACTAACTACCGAGTAGAGTGCATACGTACTTGAAAAAAAAAGTTCGCCCACAGACTATGGCCGTAGGACAGATAGAAACCTGGAAGAGTGCGAGAATCCCAGGTGTATGCGCAGAAAAGGTAGAATTGATGGGGCTATCAAGCTGCTTTGGTTTGTTCCGTCACCATAAACGCCATACAGGCGGATAGAAAGCTGGAGGCAGGTGTGAGCCAACGGAAGTGGCACAAGAGAAAGCGGTCCAGAACGAGCGTCTAGTAACCGTACATTTTCAAAGACGGTTTTACTATGAATAGCTCTTAAACCAGAAGAAAAGATGTCAATAGTCAAATCGAATGATGAGTTGGCAGGAGTACTTCGCGTCCGGGGTCGCAATCATAATGGAAATGTATTTTTGGGATGCACCTCTTAGCTCTAGCAGTACCAGCTGCCGGGACCCTACGAGGAGGGGGGTTCGAAAAATGCTTTCTGTTTTGGATGTCAATGAGCCATCTTCAGCAACCAGGAGTACGTATCGCGGACAAGGACTTGAAGCGACTTACAGTGAGAAGCCTCGTTAAGATAGACAGTGTGACACTGTAGAGTAGATACTAATGGTGTTCATATATAAGTAGTAATCGAGTAGTAGATACTCTCATTATACTCCTCTTTTTCAATGGCTCCCTCGCTCTAAGCAAAGCACTGAAACCCCTACCATTCGCTCTCTCCCTATGTCTGACTCCGATAGTGCTTCCAGAAAGTCAAGAAGTCTGGTTGGACTTGCACTTCAGCCTGGATAGCCTCCTTCCATTTATCGAAATTTTGGGTGCACTGCTTGCATAAAGCTTTGCGAGCAATGATTTCCTGAAAAAGAATGTCCGGTGTCTGTAAGCGAGTAATATTGTTGCTCAGGTGAGTCTGTAATTCGAGATTTTTTTGATACCAGAGGGGCTCGTGATTTCCAGGTGACCATCCACAACGGGGTAAGACTGTATGCAGAGCCATTGATTTCTGTAGGCAATTTGTCCATTGTTGTTGATAAATACTCTGCAATAATACGATAGCATGATTATTATTGCTGAGAAAATATCGTAAAGAACTTACCCAAGGGATAAAGAGGTGTACGGGCAATGCATGAGCTACTTCAGTCAGAGGTTTTCCGATAAGAAGAGGCGCGACGGAAGCGATAACGTGAGGATAATCGTGTTTTCCAGCGAAACCGAAAACTTCTGCAGCGTATCTCGGGAGATAATCCCTGAAACAAGTGTGAACCACATTAGAGAGCTATACGTAGACAGACTTGGATATATGGTGGAAAGTGGCAGACACAAACCTCATACGAGACTGACACATGTTCATCGCGAAGTAAACTTCATACTTTTCAGCAGCTTCGGCTAGGGCGATAAAGAGAGAGAAATCCATTTCGTCGAGTCCGGGATGTCGACGGGGATAGACGAATTGGAAGAGAATCTCGAGGACCTCTGAACTTTCTGTCAGAGGCACGGGCTCGGTGTCAACGGTCACCATATCTGCATTTGGAAACCCTCCAGAGTTGTATCCAAGAGCGTCCTTGTGGACATAAAAGAGAACGCTGTTAGATGATTGGAAGATAACGTCTCCTCCAGAGCTAGCATTGACTGGAAAGTAAAATTAGTGAGTAAGAGTCGAACGAAATCAAGATGGAAAACCACGGTCATACACTTCGCTGAAACCTTCGATGGCATCCGAGGCCAATTGTTCGAGTTGAATCTGGAGTGCAGGAAAAGACAGATTCACAGTCAAGTGGGACAAGAGAAATGCGAGTGACGCGAGGCCGATCAAAAAAACGAGTTTCAGTGCTTAGTATCTACTCTACACTGGTGTCACACTGTCTATCTCAAGTCCGCAACACCCGGCATACTCCTGGTTGCTGAAGATGGTTCATCGACATCCAATAATTGTAAGAGTTATAGCAGTCATCTAGTATGCGAAGACAGAGAATCAGCGACACAAACTACCGAGTAGAGTGCATACGTATAGATACGTACTTGACAAAAATGTTCGCCCACAGACTATATATGGCCGAAGGCCAGATAGAAATCTGGAAGAGTGCGAGACAGGCATATGCGCAGAAAAGTAGGCAAAAGGTAGAATTGATGGAGCTATCAAGCTAGCTTGGTTTGTTCCGTCACATAAACGCCATACAGGCGGATAGAAAGCTGAAGGTATGAGACAACAGAAGTGGCACAAGAGAAGACGCCAAATTATTCAGAGGTCAAAGCGTTTTGGTGTCTACATAGCAGTGACCCGATCGATAGTGTACATTTTCAAAGACGGTTTTACTATGAATGGCTCTTAAACCAGAGGAAAAGGCAAAGAAAGATGTCAGTAGTCAAATCAAATGATGCAGTTGGCTGGAATACTTCGCGTTCGGGGTCTCAATCATAATGAAAATGTGTTTTTGGTATGCACCTCTTAGCTCTAGCAGTACCAGCTGTCGGGACCCTACGAGGAGGGAGGTTCGAAAAATGCTTTCTGTTTTGGATGTCAATGAGCCATCTTCAGCAACCAGGAGTACGTGTCGCAGACAAGAACTTGAAGCGACTTACAGTGAGAAGCCTCGTTAAGATAGACAGTGTGACACCGTCGAGTAGATACTAATGGTGTTCATATAAGTAGTAATCGAGTAGTAGATACTCTCATTAGTCTCTCATTCAATGGCTTCCTCGCTCTAAGCAAAGCACTGAAACCCCTACCATTCGCTCTCTCCCTATGTCTGACTCCGAGGACCGATAGTGCTTCCAGAAAGTCAAGAAGTCTGGTTGGACTTGCACTTCAGCCTGGATAGCCTCCTTCCATTTATCGAAATTTCTGGTGCACTGCTTGCATAAATCTTTGCCAGCAATAATTTCTCGAAAAAGAATGTCCGGTGTCTGTAAGCGAGTGATATTGTTGCTCAGGTGAGTTTGTAATTCGAGAATTTTTTGATACCAGAGGGGCTCGTGATTTCCAGGTGACCGTCCACAACGGGGCAAGGCTGTATGCAGAGCCATTGATTCCTGTAGGCAATTTGTCCATTGCTGTTGATATATACTCTGCAATAATATGATAGCGTGATTAGTATTATTGCTGAGAAAATATCGTAAAGCACTTACCCAAGGGATAAAGAGGTGTACGGGCAATACATGAGCTACTTCAGTCAGAGGTTTTCCGATAAGAAGAGGCGCGACGGAAGCGATAACGTGAGGATAATCGTGCTTTCCGGCGAAACCGAAAACTTCTGCAGCGTATCTCGGGAGATAATCCCTGAAACAAGTGTGAACCACATTAGAGAGCTATACGTAGACAGACTTGGATATATGGTGGAAAGTGGCAGACACAAACCTCATACGAGACTGACACATGTTCATCGCGAAGTAAACTTCATACTTTTCAGCAGCTTCGGCTAGGGCGATAAAGAGAGAGAAATCCATTTCGTCGAGTCCGGGATGTCGACGGGGATAGACGAATTGGAAGAGAATTTCGAGGACCTCTGAGCTTTCTGTCAGAGGCACGGGCTCAGTGTCAACAGTCACCATATCTGCATTTGGAAACCCTCCAGAGTTGTATCCAAGAGCGTCCTTGTGGACATAAAAGAGAACGCTGTTAGACGATTGGAAGATAACGTCTCCTCCAGAGCCAGCATTGACTGGAAAGTAAAATTGTTAAGAGTTAAATGAACACAAGTTGGAAAACCACAGTCATACAATTCGCTGAAATCTTCGATGACATCCGTTCTGATTGTTCGAGTTGCCAATGAGTTTAGAGTAGAACTATGAACATAAAACGAAGTGGCACAAAAGAGAAGGAGCACGCGACGGGCCGACGCCAATTTTTCAGAACGAGCGTCTAACGGTTTCTTCCTTTCTCTTCCACTATTATTTAAACCACTGAACATGAATCTCAACCAAGAAAGCGTCCAACGACCAGCTAGTAGACCTCGGAACTTGAAGAGGCGACGCTTTGACCTTCAAACTTAAGCCCCACCGTTCGCTTGGACCTGACTAGTGGCCCAATAATGGCCACAGCTGCGGTCCATTGTATCAATGAAGATTATTCTGAAAAAGGAAATACCCTTTGACACAAAGCAGGATAAAAACGCGTCGACTACTGGTGTAAGCTCCCCGTATTACTATTGCACTCCACAGCGAAACATGGCAACCTATCGTGTCATTACACCGGGAGAAATTGGTGGATTCGGAAACACGACATCAACACCTAATAATACCGGTGGAATCCATTTCAACGTCGAGCTAGAAAGGATCCTACGTATTCAAGCTGTTGTAGAGGACACATTCAATCCTCCGCCCCAATACACATCTCTTTCAAGGATACCATCGGCAGAGGAGACTCTTCCAGAGTACAGACCACCCTCTCGGACTCATACTGCACAAATGCAGAATCATGCATTTACATTTCGAGCTCCGGTTCGACTGACTCAACTCGAAATGCCTTCTGCGCAGGGCTCTCGTAACTCACTGGAACGAAGCTCGCATGGGGTTTCAGCTCCAGTGGCCCACATAGACGATCAGTACGATCAGTTTCAGGCTCAAACATCTCGAACAAGAGCTCAGAGGAGGCTCCTGCTTGAAGAATATGAGTTGGAGCTGAACGAGATGGAGGCACAGACTGAGATGATGCGGTTTGCATTGGAGATTCGGGGGTTGACTGGTGAGTGCTTTCGTTACATCCAGCGCTTCTTAAAGGCTCGCACTATCTATGTTCATTCCGACTCGAAATATAACGTTACTCAAATGATCCTTTCTTCTTTTTCTGTAGACTCGGAGTTCAATGAACATTTCAGAGAAATGCAGCAGGCCTTTGCGGAACGTCAGCGTCGGGTAGACGCTGTCCGATCAAGATATGAGGAGAGTACTCGGATTGCAAGGGGTACTTTTCTTTGAATAGGGATGCATGCTCGGCGAAAGGGATCATCGGTTTGTATATGCGAAATATTGCATCCAACAAGTTTGCTCAGGAGCTCTTTCTTATGCTCCCCATAAATCAATGGCGCAAAACGGCATCGCCTTTAGAATTAGAAGTGGAAAGCAAAGATAATGAAGGACTGCTACATAATGTTCGAATTCGCTGAATTTTCGATTTTGGGCACCTTACTAGATAGGCATACAATTCGAAGTATTTATAAACCCGCATCTATCCAATATCTAACTCATTTCTGTATAATCGTATCATCGAGAGGCTGGAGACTTCTCATACTTTCACTCAACCTCTCAACATTCGTTGTTTGTAACGGAGTTAGAACCGCACTTTCAAAGGTGCTTTGGCCGTACTTTCTGAGAGCATCATCTACATCAGATTGAAGCCGGTAGAACTCGACCAGCTTCACAGCAGGCTAAAAAAAAGATGAGGATATAACAAATACGCACCCCAAAGGCATCCGGAAGCTTGCAAATACTTAAACTTGATCTAACAAAGGATTGTGACCCAATCACTGGTTGCCCAAGCACTATTGCTCCGTCTGTAACTTGACCGATACGGAACGACGTTGCTTCGAGTCCACTCTTTGCCAGTATCTATACATGCGAAATCGATCAGACCACCGTTGAGTGATTTAGTTGATATTGGACAATGTGGGTCAATGATAAGTAGGCAAAGTTAGAGAGCTATTATTATTATTGCTTGAAGGACCTGTTTGATTATCATTGGTGGGTCCATAGATGGCTGTCATTCCCCAAGTAACTACTTGAACCCACAATACATAGCTCCAACGTACTGAATCACCTTGGGAAAAGGCCTTTGAGCTCGAGAGGGGTTTATAAAGGCTACATAAAGGCTCCATGCCTTGCCATGGCGAGACTCGAGAGAAGGTAGGAGAAGGTCCATTGAAGAAACGTATTTAGCGCCCACAACGCACAAGCGCCAAGTTACCAGCGCTTACTTACTTCTTCCATTGATCCTGTCCAAATCCTGTTCTTCTTCCCCTTGGTAGTAATTCTTTTACGCTCTCAGGTCAGGTCTCCAAAGAGCACATGGGGATTAGGGTGAGATAGAACTCCACTGCACAAGGTCAGCTTGCCTTGCCGAAACCGTAATTCATCTGACTCGGACTCAACACGGACTCTTATCTTACCACAAGACCGATAAGCTTCGAATTCCAAAAGATGCAACAGCAGATCTGGAGCTTTTGCTCTTGACTTTGTTCTTTCATCATGTCGGACACTACAGTCAGCACGATTCCTGAACTTACGAACGATTCTAAGACAGCAGTGGCTTCGTACCCTGTACATTGGTTCAGAGGTACTATTTTCCAAATAATAGTAGTCGGAGGCGTGTTTTTCTGTGTAAGTTGTCGTACGTGCCCTATCTGAGAAACACAAATGATACTAAGATCGATTTTTTCCTTAGGCACCGGTATGTCTTTTAGTGGATGAACACGCTGAACAGTGTTGAACTCTCTCTATAGGGGATGTACAATGCCCTTACCTCGCTTGGGGCTGGCGGGCTTGCAACTCCTTGGTACGCCAACGCTACTTCTGCGGCTGGTTATGGTAAGTGGTCTTACGTTGATCACCAACTCTGTCGTTAAACTATGTATAGTCTTCATGGCTTTTTTCTGTCTTATCGGTGGAATCATCGTGAGCAAGATTGGAGTCAAAGCCGCCTTGATTGTGAGGATCTTTTCCTTCGTCTCTTCTCCCGGGCCTTTGCAATTAACCTACCTTAGATCTCTAGCACCGGTGATATCATGTAATCGTAACCAGCTTGTAATCCACCACAGGTAACTGATAGACTTGCTCTAGCTACGCTGGAAGCCTGTATGTAAACTCCAAAAACGGGACCCAGTGGTTCCTGATGCTGGGTAAGCGAGTTTGTATGGTATCGCTCAAACCTCATATCTCTTCCAGGATCTATCATTTCTGGATGCACCGACGGTTTAATGTATACGGTCGAAGGCCCTATTATCACTTGTAAGAACCGAAGTGTGCTTCGTCGTTTTCAATGCTAAACGGAGATTCACAGCGTATCCTGAACCCCATCGTCGCGGACGCATGCTCGGTTTATGGGTTTTCATGCGTACCGCTGCTCCAGTCATTGGTGGAGCCATTATCTTTGGTCTCAACTCTTCCCTTGACTCGTCTGGTGGCGTATCTCTCAAGACCTATCTCGTCATCATCGGGATCATGTGTGCGGGCCCATTCATTGCTACCTTACTTTCCACTCCGGAAAAGGTGCAGCGTAAGGATGGCGTGAAGATCCATCTGCGCAAGGCTGGATGGAAACAGACCTTCGCCGAGTGGTACAAAGTTGTCAGTTCTCCTGATGTAAGCGTTCTTATCGTCCCTCAGGTGCGAATAAAACTGATTGTCTCTTCTAGATCTTACTCCTCACACCTCTCTTCTTTACATCATGGTTTTACGGTTCTTACATCGGTTAGTATCATTGGTGCTTCCGATGTCATTGATTGCTGAATTTGAAGCATATGCAGGTACCCTCCAAACCCAGTACATGAACATCCGCACCCGTTCTCTCTGTGCGTTCATGATTCCCTGGGGTGATATCGCTGGGGGTTTCATGATCGGCTACTTCCTCGACAACCAGCGATTTTCGGTCAAGCAACGTGCACGGTGGTCGTGGATAGGCTTGATGGTGTTGAACTTGGCACTTTGGTATGTTTAACCAAAATATAATCTGTATATGCTCAGCTTTTTAAAGGGTGTGGGCCGCCATTGTCACGAAACAGCTCGAAGATGAAAAGCCCATTATCGATTGGACCTCGGGCTCGATATTCGGCAAAACGTTCGTTCTCTTTGTGCTTTTCGATCTGGCGACTATGGCTACGCAGACGAGCTTGTATTGGATCATTTCTCAGAGTGCGTTCTTTACCTTTTTTCTCTTTTGGCTGCTTCATCGGCTAACTATGGAACCAGTGTCCGACGATTTCATTGCCCTATCATATATGACTGGTACCCTTCGCGGTGTAGAGTGCGCTGGCCAGGCTGTGGCGTATGGCATCAAGTCCAGCGACACAACCAATTGGCTTTCCATCGGCCTAAACGTTGGTTTGAGTGAGTTGCAAAAATCCTGATGCTGTGCTATAAGCTAATTAGCACACTACCAGTCGTTTTCTCGTTACCATTCGCTTGGACTGTGATACGCAAAATTGGTGTGGTCGAATTCGAAAAGATCAATTTCAGCCATCTCGCGCACGCAGAAAAGGCAGTCGACGAAACAAGTATCGATGAAAAAGATGAAAAGGGATCCGATGTGTGATATATTAATATTCTGTGTATGAATAGGGTTTACTATATGAAATAGTAAGGGCAGTTACTTGTAAATACAACGATCTGAGCAAATTACAAGTCGTAGGTCTCGAGAGGCTTGAAGGAAATCAAATGGTATAAAGAGTCTTCCCCTTGCTTGTACCGCACTCCCTCGAAACAAAGGCGCGGGGTTTGTAATTTTATTCTCAATTCCGTTCTACTATCGGCCATCCTGTCCTGCCAATCCAAGATGTTACCCGCAAACCCCTCGAATAACTTTTCGAATGTTTCGTATGCCACTTGGTCACGTTGTAGATTTACATGGGGCATGTCCCTCAGAAACACCGCCTACAGTTACAAGTGAGTTTCATTCTAATGTAAATGAAGCGGAATCAGACTGACATTATCATCCACCAAGAGCGCTACATTGTCCTCTCCTTCCTCCTCGACCCGCACCCAAAATTTATACCGAAAGACGAGGAATTCATAGTCAGTGTCGTCACAACGCACACATGCTTTTGTCCCTTAGGAATACTGAGGATGTCATGATTAGTATTGAGATACCACAAGGCAGAGCGGCACTTACTCTTTGTTGCAATTCGTGCAATGCAGGCCGAACAAACTGTTCGAGTTTATCTGGGAAGGCCTGCGTAATGTGGCCTCGAATACGGAATTCAACCCTGGGTTCGGAAGTAGACTCCAGTTCATCGATGGAGGTATAGATCTTCGTATCAGCGGTAGAAGCTTTCGAGACGGATTTAGGCTTCCTTGGGACCGATGCGGAGAGCTGCAAGGCTGGTGCGTTCTTTCGTAGCAGTCGATGATACGAGGGGTTTCGCGGTATCATACAAAGTTCGTTTTACGACTGTAAAAATTGTTAGACATGCTTGGCTCGCACGAGCATATATGCTACTACGTACTCTTCCAAACCTTGCATCAAAATTTTCTCATTCGAAAGGCTAGGGTTAAGCCGCTTGACGAGCAACTGGTCACCGCCTAGGTCGCCCACGTTCTCTTTGTTTACCAGCTTGACAATCACTTTCTGGAACGTACAGACATCTCCTGGCTTCAGAAGCTTGGCGATTTCAGCCTGCGAGTCGCGTAGGATAATCTTTAGGACGCCGTGTTGGAGATGTCGGAACTGGTCGCGGACGGAAAGCAGAGAGTTGGTCGTATAGTCAGTCGCGTGAAGGTAGACACTGTCTGACCCCCTAATGTCGATGTCAAGCACCTGCATATAAACGAGTTAATAATTTATAGAAGGAAGCATAGGTAGTGCTCATGCCTCTAGGACGCAGTTGAAGCGGACACGCATCTCAACATCCTTCAATTCAGTATATTCCAACTTGTCCTCTTCTGCTTGATTTTCGGCGGCCCACTTGGCCTTTCGTCTAAAACAGCACTTGTAAGAGAACGTTCAAAAGACAAGTGCAATGAAAACATACTGTAAGAGATCTTGAAGGGCCTTGTGGGTTTTATAGGACTCCTCATCAAGTAACTTAATCTTCGACTCCTGCATCTTCGCTTCGTATGTGCCATTATTAGCTACGCGCATCCTCACGTTTTGAAGACTATAAACTGCTCCAATTTCCATGCGTTCGCCGTGCTCCCGAGCATCGTCCCACAGTTCCAGTCGAAGGATTGACTTGGATAGTCCCTGTGGACACCAGCCGGATTCATATGGCGGACACCCGTCATTAGAGGTATAGTCGGTGATATAGATGACGTGGTGGTTCGTGTCAGGGCGATGTTTGTGGATCACCTAGGAATTTGAAGAAACCATAAGAACGCTATGCAATATTCAGCTAGCCGGCAGTTACCTCCACCGTGCAATTGAAGTATCCGTTACTAGGTTGGATATCCGGATTCGCCTCTTTAATTAGCAAATGAGGTCGTACAGCGCGTTGTGATGGAGGCGCTATGACTTGATGTTTTCCAAGGAATTGTTTCTTTTTATGTTCGGTCGCCAGCCACCAGGTGCGTAGCTTGGAACAATAATCCAGTAGTTGGGGATCATCGCTCTCGAGGAATGGTGAGCGGGGACCTCGGTATTGCGCTTTAACGCTATCGGGTACCGAACCGTGACTGATAGCACCATCGACATAGATCCCCCACTTGAGGCGGTCATGGTAACCAACGAAGCTGCCTCGTTCACGCTACTCGTAAAGAGGATGTCAGTCGGTTATCCAAAGAGTGAGGAAGATTCTTATTACCTTGACCTCGCGAAGGACGACAATATCACCAGCACGAACATTGGGCAAAAGCTGTTCTTGCTTCTGGAAACAATTAATTCCTTTCGAGCTGTTGCCGACATAGGAGCCATCAGAGAGATTTCGGATGCTAGGATCCACCAAGTTTAGAATGCGCATGTGGTCTGCGGTATAATGATTAATCATCGTCCTTAAATACCAAGTAGTAACCGTTTACCTCCGGAAGAGCAGACGTTAGAGGTCGGTTCGGCCGACACTACAGCAGCTATGTCATAGCAGCGGTGTAATATAGAGACCTCTGCGAGTGCAGTAAGTGACATCTAAGAGTATATATAATTTCAGGCAAGAAAAACAGCGGAATAAACTCAACGACTCACGGTTTGACATTTATAGCCGGCTTTTAAAGCGAGTGGGCCTTTCAAAGCGCCTACGAGGTGTTTGATTTCCGGAATAGGGGAAGGGTAGGACGCAGCAGCGGTAGCAGTAGACGCTGGCGGAACCTTCGCGATTTCCTTCGCAGGAATAGGCGGAGCGGTAACGGCTTGGGGTGGAGAGGGAGCACGCTTCGCGACGGTCTTGGGATCGTTCCGTTCACGATTATATCCTTGGGCCCTAGCGAGTTTCTTCTCTTTCTTGCTAAGCTTTCTGGTCTCGGGAACAGCGACAGGGACTGGTACATCTACCGGAAGTTCAGCAGGACCGTCGACCTTGTCAGGCAATGATTTTCGAGCAATCGCTTTGGAAACATTAGGATTAATCCAGCAACTTAGACACCAAGAGAGACTCACGACTCCAATGATCTATCACTAGGTCTTGTTGACCCCGCGACGCCAGCTTGAACATAACCTTCTCCGAGAACTTGATCCGTGCGATAGAACCATTGGATAAACGACTAGGGTCCAAAGAACACCCCTGCAACGAAATAAAGAGCTCTTGACTAGGAGAAAACTCGATTTCTCCTCGCCGTAGCTGTTTCGCGCACTTGTTTCCAAACTCAATCTCTACTCGAACCATGTCATTTCCAACCGCAGAATTCTCTGTGCTTAAGACGAGGCGCTTTTCGTGGGCCTTATATGGATAGACCATGCAAATGGAACCGAAAATGTACCCTGTCTTTTCAGTGACATTTTCGTCGCGAAGAATTGCAGCTATGTAGCGCCGGTTCTTTGGATCGAACAGGTCTGTTCTAGCAGCGTCTGAGGAGAGTTTTGCGCGTTTGTTGCTTCCTTCATTGGATTTAGCCGAATGTTTTCGCTTCATCTGGAGATGGGAAATGAGAAACGCGTTGAAGATAATGCGAGTCGGGAGTCAAGCTTTATTGTTGACCAATAGAATTGGTATGACGCTTGTCACGTGTAACAGATTTAAAGAGGCGCCTGAAGGCGCTTAACGTTTCTTTGAATTGACACACTTCGACATGAAGCTTATTGAAAAAATAGCTTGTTACAACTCCTCTCATCCATTCTACACTTTTGAATTCTTCCCTCCTCGGACAGATCAAGTGCTTCGCCCCTTGTAACATCCAATTCGAACACAATTGACTTCTTATGGTTTCAGGGATTCGAAAATCTTTTGCCTCGGATCGTGAGGTTGTCAAACCTCAATCCACTCGCGATTAGCGTGACTTGGGGTGCAGGAGGAAATACAAAAGACTCTAGTTTGAATCTAGCAGAGCTTACACAATCAGAGTACCATTTGGATACGATTTTGCATCTAACATGTACCAATATGGAGAAAGGAATGGTGGACGATGCGCTACGAGTAAGTTCTCTTGATTGGTTCCTTTCAAGTTTCCTAATTTGCATCATTAGGCCGCCAAAGAGCGCGGGATCCAGAACATACTTGCACTTCGTGGAGGTATGTTGATATCGATCGTATGACCCGGAACTCAAGCCTCATCCCTTCCCAGACCCACCAAGAGGAAAGGAAGAATGGATTCCCATTGATCCAAGATTTCAACATGCCCTCGATCTAGTAACATACATCCGATCCCATCCAGAATTCTCTTCCTATTTCTGTATCGGTGTCGCGGTACGCCTGAACTGCTACTGTCATAAACATGCTTGCTGAATTCATCCATCACCAGCATACCCTGAGGGTCATCCAGATCATCTAGTTGATGAGGAGGCTGAGATGGAGATGCTCAAAAGAGAAAGTCGACGCAGGAGCTGATTTTATCATCACCCAGCTTTTCTATGACGAAGATCAGTTTATTTCCTGGATTAGGAAGGTCCGAGAGAAAGGTGGGCAATCGCTTTAAAAGCTATACTTTTACTCATCTATACTCAGGGATAACTATCCCCATAATGCCCGGAATTATGCCGATTCAAACCTATCAGTCTTTTGTTCGACTGACGAAACTCACTGGCACGAAAGTGCCTGCAGAAGTTATGTCTAATATTGACGCTACCAAAGTACGTGCCACTAAATTCTAACATTCAGTGAGCTGAACCCTGTACAGCACGACGACCAGGTCATCAAGAATTATGGAGTTGAACTGACTGTGAAAATGATCCGTCGTATAACTAGAGAAACTGACATCGCAGGAGTTCATTTCTGTACTCTCAACCTTGAAAAGAGCGTTCAGCGGGTACTAGAGTCTCTTCAATGGACTGGTTCTTCGACGCAACTGGCACCTAACAAGCTTATCGAGGTGAGCATTGTAAAAATCAAGTGCGATGTAACCTCTTGACCTTTTTTGTTCTTAAAGGAACCTGCGTTCAAGGGTCCTGCTTCTGGAACCATGACACCAACTACTGCTTCCAACACTGCTACGCTTGCTCTCGCCAACATCAACATTCTACCAACGCAGACAGAGGCCGGTAGTGGAGAGCTTAACAAGGCCGATTCGTGGGATGACTTTCCCAACGGTCGATGGGGTGACTTTAAGAGTCCGGCTTATGGCGCTCAAGGTCCATGGGGTAACAATGGATTCCATCGTCAGTCCTCCTACCTTTCAAACGCTCCTCCGTAATTTTCTTATGATAATTCCACAGAACCCTGGAACCCTTTCAGAGTGGGGAAATCCACAAACACTGGACGACCTTACGGCCATGTTCCTCAAATATCTTCATTCTGAGATCAGCACTACTCCGTTTTCCTCTGATCCGATTTTTGAAGAATCAAAGCTCATTCTCACCCACCTTCAAAAGCTCACGGAACGGGGATGGTGGACCGTTGGTTCTCAGCCTGCTGTAGACGGCGTAGAATCCTCGGATCCGGTAGTCGGCTGGGGACCAACCAACGGTTATGTCTTTCAAAAGTCTTTTGTCGAATTCTTCTGTTCCGAGAAGGACTTGAAAGCAATTGAAAACAAGGTAGGGGAGAAGGGGGAGGGTTGGGTACATTATTACGCCGCAAACTCCAAGGTTTTTGGCTTTCATCTATGCTTCCGAATGATACTGATTGGATGCTTTAGGGAGACTGTATAAGCAATGTACCTGAAGATGGCAGGAATGCTGTGACTTGGGGAGTGTTCTCAGGGCAAGAACTTATTCAAACGACGATCATAGAACGTCAATCGTTTTTAGCTTGGAAGGTACGCTTTGGTATATCCCCTATCTGACTGTTTTAACCCGAATGAATGTTTACAGGAGGAAGCATTTGGAATCTGGGCAGACTGGGCTTCTTTCTATCGACCCGACTCGCCAGAACGAAAACTACTTGAACGAGTACATGATGAGCTTTGGCTAGTGAGCGTTATTCACCATGATTTCAAGGGTGTGGAAGCACTGTGGACGTTCTTAATTGACGAGTAGCTAGTAGAAGTAGACGAATGTAACGTACTTTGAAGTCCAGGCGCTCAATCTGTTTACCAATCAAGCGCCCATGATCACATTGGTTACGGTTCCACTTCCAGCACATTCGGATTCCACCTCATTCTTTTGTTAGAATGGAGTCTTCAACCCCCGTTACAGCTGACTTCTCCTCCTCTCCTCCCAAACGTACGAAAATTGTGCTGCTAGGTGATCAGAGTGTCGGGAAGACGAGTCTTATTACAAGGTTCCTGAAGATCTTTCGTTTCCCCGTCTATCTCAACCTTACTCACAGCTCTCAAGATTCATGTATGATACGTTCGATAACACGTATCAGGCGACTATCGGCATTGACTTTCTGAGCAAGACTATGTATCTTGAAGATAGAACTGTGCGGTTACAATTATGGGACACAGCTGGCCAAGTACGGAATAACAACACCCTATTCAGAGTCTTAAAATATTGACTGGAATTTAGGAACGATTCCGGTCGCTAATACCCTCATATATCCGAGACTCATCAGTCGCTATTGTCGTTTTTGACATTACAAGTGCGTTCATCTGGGACCTCAAACCGTTGAATTCCATCTTGACATACTTCCAGACCGATCTTCATTTTTATCCACAACAAAATGGATAGACGACGTTCGTTCGGAGCGGGGGAACGATGTCATAATTGTGCTGGTAGGGAACAAGGCAGACCTTTCAGATAAACGGTGCGTTTCTTATTCTTACATTATCTGCTATGATTCATCGAAACCTTTTTTTGTAATAGACAAGTGACTCTGGAAGAGGCCACGACAACTGCTACGGGTATGAACATAATGTTCATGGAAACCTCTGCGAAAGCAGGCCACAATGTCAAGAGTCTTTTTAAGAAGATTGCCATGTCATTACCCGGGATGGAGAAGGATGGCCAAACAGAGGCCAACGCTAGTACGACACATTATTTCTCATGTCCCTACCCTTGACCTGATTTTGTTTCTTCCCAGAAATCGATGTGACCACAGCACCGACGAACGAAGTCCCGGAGGCTTCACAGTGTAACTGCTGAAACACGGTTGCATCTTATTTAATGCCAGTGTACTCGATGTTATTTCACTATATGACACATTTTACACATGACGACTATGATCGACCTATGTTCAGCTTGGGAATCACTTGAATTTGTTCAATCGGCGTAGAAGAAGAAGAAGCCCTTCCACTTCGACTTGAAGAATCTAGCTGTCTTGTTATCAGACGTGCGTGGCAATCGCTGTCAGTAATTAATACCCCAATACCCCAATATATGGTCATGAGATAGCGCGGTACGAGTCATTTGCGCCTTCTCCACCATGAGTAGTGGACTGCTTCTGCATATTGATGAATTGAGGTCCGATACACGGAAAACCGAATACCGAGGAATTGCAGGGGTCTACGTTACTTCGCGGCACCGCCAACCCGCTCTGGTATATATAAAACTCGATTTAACAGCAAGGCCATCAAACACAATGTCTTCCGCCAACGAGAATACCGAGCTTCTACTGAAACTCAAGCAAGAGATTGCGGCATCCTATCCTGACTTTCAAACAAATGTTACTAGGGCCTGGAAGGAAGTCATTGAAGAACTGGGACAGATTACGGAAAGCATCTCAGCTAAAGGCTCAGCGGTATGCAGTTGTCATTTACCATGGTATTGCTATCGCTAATCGATAAGGGTCATTCACATTTTAGTACATCCCTCAGATTAACTTCTCGGAGCTTCGAACTCTTCCGCCAGAGCGAGTGGACGAGATTCGTCGAATTGGATCAGTTGTTATTAAAGACGTGGTGGACGACGCAGAAGCCACAGCGTGGAAAGAGTCTCTCCAAGAATTCATCAAAGCAAATCCAGATGTCCCAGGCAAGTTTCTTCAAAAATGTTTTACGCAGAAGTCGACGCTATAACGTACCCTAGGCCTTCCTGCAAACGACAAACAGTTCTTTATGCTTTAGTACGTGGTTCGCTCCTCTGCCTCAACGATATCTAATCCTATCTCTCTTCGCAGCTGGACTAAGCCTCAAGTTGAAGCTCGCTCGCACCCAAATGTCTTGGCAGCGTCTGCATGGCTGAACAATCTCTATCACGACTCGTCCGAAAAGAACATGGAGGGCGTTGATCTCTCGACTCCGCTGACTTATGCAGACCGGTTCCGTATCAGGCATCCAGGCCCAGAATGGACTTCCTTCCCGCCTCATGTAGACGGTATGTGTTTTTCTCTCGCTATATACTCGTACAGATTAATAAAATGCTATATGTAAGGTGGATCGATTGAACGCTGGCAAGATCCCGCCTTTAGGTCCTGCTTCAACGATATTCTTTCTGGCGACTGGCGAAAACATGATCCCTACGCTCTCAGTGGACGCTTCGAAGCTCGGTCTTCCCTGTATCAACGCGCTAACCAGGTTTGTGTCTTTGTATTGAAGGGAAGGGGCATTCTCAGATCATCCATGTGTAGGCATCCGTATTCAGAACCTTCCAAGGCTGGCTTGCCATGAGGTGCGTTTAACCAAAGCCTTTCATTTTGCTTACGCTTATACATTAACAGTGAGACTGCGCCTACCCAGGGAACCCTAAAAGTTTTCCCCGACGTGCTTGCATCCAACGCGTATCTCATCCTTCGACCATTCTTCCGACCTTTAGTTCCATTCGGCTCTGCTGAAATTCTTGATCCAAAGAACTGGGAGTATGGTGAGAGCCTTATATGTGTTCGATTGTCCTGAACGATATACTGACGCTATAGCGATACCCGTGCGTCAGATATCTCTTTCGCTGACTTTCCCGGAATCTATGCTAGTCCAGACGGTGGATTCACTGGACCAAGACCTACGATCGAGTTGCATCCACACATGATGCTCGACAAGACCATGATTTCCGTTCCTAAGGTCATGCCTGGAGATATGGTGTTCTGGCACTGCGATGTCGTTCATGCCGTGGAGGTAGAACATACCGGTCAAGGGGATTCGGCAGGTGGGTCAATATTTCAACGACGCCAATTTGAAGGGACTGATTTACCTTTTCGTCAGTGATGTATATTGGTGCAGTACCAACTACGCCTATAAACAAGATGTATGTTCAAATCCAGAAGGACTGTTTCCTGAAGAGCATCAACCCTCCCGACTACCCGAAGGGCTCTCAAGCTTTCTCTGGGATTGCTCGGAGGGCTGAGGATCTTCTTTCCCCAATGGGTGTGCATGCTATGGGTCTGAGTGTTGCCGTGTAGACTAATTTCTTCGAGCTTTAATCATCGCTGTATTAATCCTTGTATAGACGTGAGAAGTTCTTAAGGACTTAGCGCGCACGCGCGAGTCTGGAGTCTGTCTGTAACACTGGACGACGATGCAAAGATTTCTGAGGTATGTAGTGTTTGGAGAAGGGAACTATATTTGGACGTTCGCCTCAGCGAACGTCCTTTCCGATAGGAAAAAAAGTCCAATTTGGGCCATGGGCCATACCGATTTCTCAGCGCAATTTCACTATCAGTATGTCTTTCCATGACCTCCATCGTCTCACTGCATCACAGACTCTTAAGCTCCTGCGCGATGACCAGATCTCAGTGGAAGACTACGCCAAATCGCTCCTGCAGCGCGTCGAAGCTAGAGATGCACAGGTGCAGGCGTGGGCATATCTAGATCCTGAGCTAGTGCTCTCTCAAGCTCGAGAACTGGATAAGATACCCAAAGGAGCAACGGGGCCCATTGCATGGTATAGCAATCGGTGTGAAGGATATAATGTATACAAAAGGTAAGTAGGTGTGGCAGCAACTCGAATGTGAGTATTGAACACATGTTCTAGATATGCCAACGCAGCACAACTCGCTGATATATCAAGGAAGCATGGTACATGTCGACGCTAATGCAGTTATGACGCTACGAAACTTGGGAGCCTTGATATTCGGTAAGGACAGCTCCTTGAATCTCCCAAAGACAAATTTATTTGGTGTTATAGGGAAAACGACTACAACGGAATTCGCATCGACCACTGTAGGACCCAAGACTCGCAACCCGCACGATCTGACACGCACACCGGGAGGATCCTCATCTGGATCTGGAGCTGCCGTTGCAGATATGCAAGTACCCATCGCCCTCGGTACACAGACAGGCGGGAGTACCATCCGTCCTGGCTCTTTCAATGGGATCTTTGCCTTCAAGCCAACGTGGGGCGCAATATCTAGAGAAGGAGTTCGGATGTATTCAATAAACCTTGACACCATGGGTTTCTTTGCGCGAAGTATCGAGGATTTTCAGCTCATTGCGGATGTGTTTCGTCTTAGTGACGACGAGGCTCCGAAGCCCTTCACAGTACGAGGGGCAAAATTTGCAGTTGTGCAAGACGGAGGTTTGGCCCGAGGCTGGTCCTGGAACTTTGCATGCGATGGAAACGGCTGCGGACCTGCTGAGAGCGGCAGGAGCAGAAGTGGAGGAGCTGGAACTTCCCGAAGAGTTCAAGAGCATGAAGGATTTGCATTCGCGGATGAATCAAGGAGATGGACGAGCTGCATTCTTGGGTGAATATACGGCTGCAAAGGACCAAATGGATGATTTCCTAGTTGGTCAGGTCGAGAATGTGTCGAAAATGACGCGGAAAGAGTTGCTCGACGCACTAGACACTGTTGCATCGCTTCGACCGAAAATTGACAGCATTGCCGGTCAGTATGCGGCGATTTTGACGCCAAGCGTACCCGATGAGGCACCTGAAGGGATAGAGAGTACAGGTTCAGCTGTATTCAACGCTATGTGGACGGTGAAGGCTGCGAAATTCGAAGAAGATCCTTCCTAACGCACCAGTGAAATAGGCCTTGCATGTTCCAGTTATCAATATTCCTGGGTTTAAAGGCAGTAATGGACTTCCCATTGGTTTATCCTTGGTCGCTTCGAGATATTGGGACAGATATCTCTTGACATGTGAGCGAGGAAGTAGCAAAAGTTTTTCAAGAAGGCGGATGGCAATCCAAATTATAGTACCTGGGTCTATTTATGTATATCGGTGATTATTGAGGGACTACTTACTGCTCGAATGTAATCGCGTATAGGAATGAAAGAAGGCGCTAATCTGGCGCTAATCTGAGCGATAACATCAAAGCCGCCTTTCCCGAACCACATCATGGCTGACGATTTGTACGCTGTAGCTGGTGCATTCATGCTTTTATATCTCTGCCTGGCTCATGCTTACGCCAACTCAAGATTTCTGCCTTATTCCGATGGGCACTGGTGAACCCTCTGTGCGCGATTTTGAACGTCTATATAACAATCTGGACCATATAACCTTGTATGCTAGGTCGCCGGATACATTGCAGAATGTCAACGGATTTTAGAAAAGTCAGGGCTTCAATATAAGGTATGGTACTGAGGTAGCTTCTGCTTTATATCTTTCTCTGATTCAATTTTCTTTAGATGCAGTAGGTGTCATTCCAATCAATAGATTTGTCGTCTGATTAGCTTTTAGTGGATATGGAACTAATCTAGGTTCGTGTTAATCGGTACAAGCTGAGAGTCTCACTGACGCTTATACTCTCAACTTTTTCTCTTCACTGTTCGCGAACTAATACGCGAATAATCTTCTGTGCTTCCTCGAAATAGAAGGACCGTGGTCCCAAGTCACCAAAGCCATCCACGATTGTCATGTTGCCGTTCATGGGCAAGGGGCTCCCAGAATCGCTACTGATATTAGGATTGGAACGCGCACAGATAGAGAAATCACACCAGGAACTGGGAACGAAGGAAAGGTCAAACGAGTTGAGGATATCCTAGGAAAGTCAACTTTGACTGAAGCATAATCAAACTTTGTATTTACAGAGTTTCACGAATTACACTTTTAATTCGATTCTTCGAAGAGCTTTCCACTCAAAACGAAATTTCGAGATACTTTCTTCATTCACCCTACTGGCACAGTTGAAGGATCTTGCTTTTCTATGCGATCCAGGTCCTGGGCATGGAAAGCCTGAGGTTGGAACGTCGCGCCTGTCCGTAGGAAACGCAGAACCTAGATGGAATATTGCAGAATATTGCAGAACTGGTGATAATCCTCAAGCTTTCTCAAGCGAGTGCCTTCTTTGCTCAACCCAGACCGAAGCACTAGCCAGATCATGATGATACTCGACGTTACAGCATCTCCAAGGCGCTCGTTGAGCTTCAGACGCAGCTCTCCTCACAGTTCATTGAGGCCAATTGCGTTCATTGGATGTTCCTCAGGAACATTCAAAGCCGAGGCTTGACTCGACGTCTTTCATTGACACCGTTTTATAAATTATCACGATCGCTATCCAACTTCTCTGTCGGATGCTTGAGGTCCGGACTACGTCGAGCTTCTGGTAATTCCAACCTGTAGATCTGATTTTGTTTTGGGCTTGATAGTACATCGTGTTACGTTAAAAACCACACATCGACCGTGTCGTCACGGGTCACGTCCTGGGCCCTGCATTCTAATAGTAATGGAGGACGCGTACGTATTCTCTATCTATAGAAAGTAGCTCAAATTTCCAAGAAACGTTCCGATGAGCTTCTTTGGAAGTGCAGATATCGATGTCGATAAAGGATGACACCGGCGGTTTTCATGGTCAAAACCAAGCACGGTCATTACTAATATTATAACGGGACGCGTACGGTGGGTCGCCGAGTTGCTATAAAAGTTCATTATTATCTCCCACATCTTCATTCTCTACTCAAATATGTCGATCTGGAAACCTGCTCCTGAACCCCAAACCAAGCTTGGTGTATATCGAGTGCTTTCCCCTCGTGCCGGTGTGAGGGTGTCGCCAATATGTCTCGGGGCGATGAGCATTGGTGATCAATGGAAAGAGGTAATCTTTTTTGCTCTTCTCTAGCTCGATGTAAATCTGTAATTTTCGTTATCAGATGGGCGCCATGGACAAAGAGTCCAGCTTCAAGCTAATGGATGCCTACTATGACATGGGAGGCAACTTTATCGACACCGCCAACAACTAGTGTGTTGTTCTACCGCTGATTATCTTGCGTGTTCTTGTTCCTTATACATCTGCATCATCGATCTAGTCAGAACGAAAGCTCGGAGGAGTTTATCGGTGAATGGATGGAAAAGCGAGGAAACCGTGATCAGATAGTTGTTGCTACCAAGGTCAGCCTATCGGAATCGATCTCTCTCTGCCGCGTTTACATTCTAAAAACTCCTACAGTACACAACCAACTTCAAGCTCGGTAATACCTCCATCAAGCAGCACGTCAACTACACCGGAAACAATGCGAAATCTCTGCACATTAGTGTCGAAGCAAGCTTGAAAAAGCTCCGCACTGACTACATCGATATCCTCTATCTACATTGGTGGGACTACGATACCAGCGTAGAGGAGGTCATGGATAGTTTGCATAACTTGGTCGCTTCAGGAAAGGTGATCTATTTGGTACGTTCGGGTTTATAGTCCTCAAGTATTCCAATCCTCAATTTGTCTGCTTCAGGGTGTTTCAGACACTCCTGCTTGGATTGTCGCTCAAGCCAACCAATACGCTAAAGACCACGGAAAGACTCCCTTTGTCGTCTATCAAGGAAAATGGAACATCATGGATCGCTCATTCGAGAGAGATATTATTCCTATGGCGCGTTCTTTGGGTTCGTGTTTTCTTATTGTCGCCGAACCATGGTCCTAACACATGCCTCTTCTCTTCTCTAGGTCTGGCTCTAGCACCTTGGGCAGTCTTGGCTGCTGGTAAACTCCGTACAGATGCGGAAGAAGAACGACGTCGCGCTACTGGTGAAAACGGACGCGCGTTCTGGGGCAGCTGGGAACGAACTGAAGACGAAGTAAAGATGAGCCGTGCCTTGGAGAAGGTGACGAAGGATATCGGAGCTAAGAGTATCACAGCGGGTACGACTTTCTTCTCTTTTTCATCTGCTCAAGGTTTGTCAATCAATGTCCTCTCGCAGTCGCTATTGCATACGTGATGCAGAAAACTCCCTACGTCTTCCCTATCATCGGTGGTCGTAAAATCGAAAATCTGGTCGAGAATCTCGAGGCGTTGAGTATCTCCCTCTCAGATGAGCAGATCAAGGAACTTGAGAGCGTTATACCATTTGATCCTGGGTTCCCGGTTACTATGATTGTAAGTCCAGGCTACTGGATGCCCTCGTTACCTCTTAGATTCGATTCAGCTACTGACATCTCAACCTAGGGTGATGGAACCGACTTCAACTTTTTGTTGGCAGCAGCAGCCAAAATGCAAAGAATGCCATACCCGAAGGCACTAAGGCCTTGATTCATCTTCAGAATGCAGAACCTTTGGAAGATGAATTCAACTTCACTTCTGTATTGTTCAGATTGTAAAATGTTTGGAAGAAAAATTCAACTTCAACCTTTGTAATGATAGATAGTCGAGACTACTGTGTATTTAGTTGCATAAACTGAAATCCGTAGTTTGCTTGTACAACAGTGTGAACCTGGGCAATTCTTCCTCCTGCCATGGAAAAGACTCGCGTGTGTGCTTCGAAATTTCGGAAATGCAGATGATGTGATGTTTTGGGCGGATTTGTATGCGATAAACAGCTTTGACCTTTAGGCGCTCAAGCGGCTAATATGGTACTCAAATAGTACTTCTGAAGGCCGAGCACCAAACACATATTTATACTCTCATTGTACTTCATGAAGAGAATGTCGCGAATGAATAAAACGAGGAAAATTCCGTTAAAAAGAATGATCGCCCACTCAAATCCAACAGTCAAGATTTGCAGACCAGAAGGTGAGAGATGAGCTCTCATCCGCTTTCTTCTTGTACCATCACTCCAAGTCACATCCCGAGCTTTAGTTGTTATGTTAGACCCACACGAGCGCGAACGTTCTCCTGCATCATGCTCTCGATTTTTATATCAAAAGCTCGGACTACTGTCGCCTAGGACTGTTATTGTTAACATACAATGTCCTTGTCCTTATTAGCCGACTGACACCTTCTCAGTCAGATTTTTGCATGTGCCTGGAGTCTTTACTTTAGTATCTAGCCAGGAGGAAGCTGAAGGAGCTTACGGTGTTGAGACTACTTACTGTTCACTGCCCTGTATGTATTTCTTCTAATGTACCGTTTTTTTGAATAGCTGCTCTTGGACTAAAACATCAATTAAGCATTTGAAATCAAACTCGATTCGATATGAAAAGGTATGCACTGAATATGATGATAAAGATCCACGCCGCATGGCTTTTGCGATACAACACTTTGGCCGACGCCACGATCTATCACTTACGATGTGATAGAAGTAAAGTATGACTTCGATCCCAATGGGTTTCAACGACTTACAATGCTTTATATGCTCCCCATTAATCTGTTTTACGCCTATTTTCTCGATTCACAAGCCCTGCTTCATTATGAAGGCACTTTCCTTGAGTATGCTCGAAGGAATTGGATTTTAAAATCAGCCGCTGGAAGTACTTATTATGAATCCTGAACATAACTACTGGGATAAAGGATAGATTCATTCTATATAGTGTCTATGTAAATAAAAAATGGAGAACCCACTGCACCTACAGGCTACCTCGGCTTTCTTCCTGTTACGCAGATGTCGTCCCTCGTCCACCGTACCGGTTTCCGCGGATGGTGGTCTCTAGAGGTGTACAACTCGAGTCTGCATGTCAACAATGAGGAGTGCCCATGGAGCCATGCCCGCCGTGGTATTGAAGGGCTGAAGACTTTGTGGGAAGTCACCAAAGACGAAATCGCAAAGGAAGAGCTCAAGGCTGCGGCTGATTGGCCTGCTCGAGCATTAGCCAGCTTCTGACCCAACCAAACTTTGTGCATGTACATCATATTAGACGATGAATTTAGACAATACTTATTAGGTAGATTGCTTGATCAGTGTTAGCGAAATACTAGAAACAGTCGCGGTCGGGATGTTGAATGATATACCAAATGTCTTGCAGAGGGGGAGACTGTGAAGCTTGAGATTTTGAAAGTTCAGCCCCACCGAATCCAACTCGAACCAGACCTCTGACCTTGCCTGATGAATCTCGTATTGCGCTAGCTTCTGTTATGAGTCCTTCACATACAGCCTCATTTCGCTACTTTACGAAATTTCGTCTAGTCTACTAGAGGCGCGGACTAGGTCCTTGAGGGATTAGCGCCTATCCTTGCTCCTGCAGAACAATCCAAAATCGGCGCACGACTGGGATTGGGGGACGCATCCTCATCCCAGTTTTACATGAGGCCTGTTGTCATCACGCCCAAGCATGGCGTGAATATATGAATACAAGATTCCAAGTCTCAATAAAATTGCCTGAACGTGGATATACAGACCGACGATCGGAGAGTCTCAGTATGTAGATACATTGTCTATTGTGCTGTGCTGCCACTTGAACTTACTTTTATTCATGAGCACTATTGGGTTTGGAGCGTTACCTAATGAAGTTTTGAATGCTACTTTTGCCTGGCTTTTGCAGCTTACTTTTACAATACACTCTACCAATAACTTCCGGGTAATACGATTTTTACTGCTACTTGGTAAGATTTATCCCAAATTCATCCATTCCCCACAAAATTTAAGCTGGTCCATCAAGGGAAGACAATGACATTGCGGAAGCGTGCGGTGTTCTCGATAACACCTTGATAAGCCTTGTCGAACTCTTCAATCGGGAATTCCTGGACCATAGCCTTCACCTTTGACCGGGTCGAGAACTTGACACAGTTCTCCGAGTCAGGAGAACAACCACACGCAAAGCCTCGCAGAGTTGCACGGCTCATGTTGAGAAGAAGGTTGGACACTTTAATTTCACCGTCTGTCGCAGCTGAGACCAGAGTTATCATACCTGGAGCGAGAGCAGATGATGAGTAGGATGCAAACAACGAAAATATAGCGTACCGTTGACTGCCACTGCTGGAAGAATTGCGCTGATCAAGTTCGCGTTGGGTGCAGTGCAAATTATCAAGTTGGCACCCCCTAGAGACTGCATGTATTCAACAACATTGGTGGTGCTCGAGTCGATGTACTCAGATGCGCCGAGTGATAGAGCAAGATCGCGTTTCGAGGAGCCAGAGGAGACTGCATAAACCTAGCCTCGTGTCATTTACGATGCAATGTTCCACTGTGATAATATTCTTACTACTAGTCCCATCTTTGAGGCGTACTGGTGGAAATGCGAGTCAGAAATCAAAATGGATAAGGCGTATAAGATCCCCACCTGAACAGCCAAGTGTCCTAGACCTCCGATTCCTTGGATAAGGCATCGATCTCCTGGAGACCATTTGGAAGTTCTGATGGCATCAAAAACGGTAGCTCCAGCGCAGAACAGAGGAGCGAGTTCAGCGTATGTATTTTCCTTGAGCATATCCTCGTCGAGATGAATAACAGCTGCAAATGGAATCAGACATATCTAAAGCCAAAAATAAATCTGTTACCTGTCTCCGGAGCATACATATACTCCCCATACCCCCCGTCGATAGTGAATCCAGTAATGTTTCCATTCTTGCATGTCCAAAACTCCCCTTTGCGACAATTGTCGCATCGGGAACAGTAACCTGTTGAAGTCGGTGATCTAGATCGTAGACAAAAACGCAAGACACTTGGATGAAGGACAAACCTCCATTCCAGCCTACAGCCACCAGCGATCCCGCCTTGAACCGACCTTCGTTCCCCTTTGCCTCCTGGGTAGTCAATCCGACATCAGCAACCCGCCCGATGACCTCGTGCCCGGGGATACGAGGATATTGCAGGCCAGGCCACATCCCATCCTTAAGGAGGTGATCAGAGTAGCAGATTCCTGAAGCATGAACGCGGATAAGGACTTCCTGAGGACCAGGTTTCCGGAGGGGCATATCAACAATCTCCCATGGAGTATTGGGCTTAGTGCATGCCACTAACGACAATCAGCGATTAATCAAACGGCCAGTTAGCTACACTCACCCGCCTTATAGGTTTCTGGAAGCGACTTGGATGCCATTTTTGTGTAGGGAATCGGAGACGAGAGGATGCTTTATTTAAGTGCTGCCATGGCCATCAGATAATCATCATTTATTAAGAGCCATGTCGGCGGAAATTGTTCAAATCGTGCTTACGTTCTCTCGACATTCTCCATCAATTGGGCCCATTTCCCATGTCTGTTCAGACCCATGTCCGAATTCGGACATGGAACATTACGTTGTCCATCATGGCTCATGATGGACACGTAAGTGTATATATACCTACATGGCCGCCAACTGTGCGCGCCGCATTGACTTCCAGGACTCCAGGACAGTATGTAGAGTAGTTTCAAAGATATAATGTGTCCATAAATCCTAGCTATATTGTAATTAACAATACAGTACACTTATTTTCAACTCTGGTCCCAGGTACAAAAAATTTACTCAAATGCAAAAGCTCAGTAACTTGTTCCATTCTCAATGGAATTGGACAATTTTGAGAGCCCTTGAAAGCGATCTGAAGCTCTAGGGATCTCCCTATATAGATCAGCAAAGACATATAATTTTTCTGTATTTATAGCTAATCTCGAGGCTCTCAATTTTCAAACTCGGAAGCAAAATAACTTGTTAATTAAGACTTGTAAAATATGTTCCTCGCAACATCTCACTCTAATGCATTTTATTTAGTATACCTCAAGCCAAAATTAAGTTTGAGGCCATGGATAAGCGAGCTTGAGAGCCATTCATATAACTTTATAAGGATTTTATCCATATATTGCCTTTCCCAGTGTAGTTCCGCTCATCCCAGTCAATGCAGGCTTTGCTAATGTGCATGCATACATGCTTCTCAGACATTGGAAACTGACCTTAGGAGCTTTTAGGAATGTTTTATTTATGCATAAATGCTAAATTCCTGATTTATTCTTGGATTTACTTACTTACTACTCCTTTACTTAGATCACTTAAATACCACTGTGCTCAGACTGTGCTGTATCACTAGAATTGTCAAGTTAACTCAGACTATATCTCTTCCCTTCAATTTCCTTGCAAACTCAGTCCCAGCTCATAACAAAGGTACTTACATGCTTGGGATCCCTTGTTAACAGTCCTGAGCTCCGAGTTCAATTATGGTCTGGAATGCATCAGATAGTACAACCTAAACAGGAAGAGGAATACAGTGCAAGGAATTGATGTTCTATTTTATTTTTTATTTTGCAAGTAATAGCGTGCTCCGGAAAATTTACGGTGCACGAAAATAGTATATTTTTTAGTCTATGCATGGCTCCGGGACCAGGGAGCTAAATAGACCTTCACAATTGCTTTTAAATGCACTTATCCTCATCCAATCCTGTTGGGAGCTGAACGAGTTCTCATGTTTTTGTGTTCAGAGCAATTTTGCATGCCGTCAGTCTTGCTCCTGCATGTCGGCTCTAAAACAAGTTAAATTGCTGTGTTATCTCAAGCACTACCCAGGGCGCTTCATCATTATCTTTTGAGATTCATAACATCTTGAAAATGATTGGCTGGATCCTTAGTCCAAATTGAGCTGTTTCTCCGAAAGGACATGGGCTTGAAATGCCATGTGCTGTCAAAAACCCAAGCCAAATGGGCGCTTGTATTCAACTTGAAATCAAATGGCGAAACTTGAATAGTGCACTCGTTATTGTATTTCTTGGTAACTACTCTTGTCACAATAATCTATGGTATGCCTAATAAACTCTCTCTTTTTCCTTTTCTTTTCTCTCTTTCTCCCAACTTGAAAACTTGAAAAAATCTTTGTCTGAACAGACATGGAACATAGGCCATCAATTGATCTGTTTTTCATCTTCATCCATGGGTGAGCCAACTCAATTTGGCTCATACAGACGGCGCTTACTACGTGACTCGAAATTTCCAGGGTCCCATTGCACCATATAGTATATATATATGGGTGTCTGAGGAATAAACTTTCGTACTTTTGTTAACAATGCCTATTGTCACAATTACCACCAACATCAGCAAAACCTGGGTGAACTGTAGATTGCTATGGATTGCTGTGGATTGCTGTGGGTTGCTGTACAGCACTGTACAGAAGCCCCAATACAATCCACAGAAGCCACAGAGCTGTCCATTTCTGTACAGGAGGGGGACCTTGCTGTGGGATCACCCAGGTTCTGCTGATGAATGTCAAGGTCTGCTCAGTCAGTTTTTGTCTTCTCAGTTTACTTACTGATAACCGTGGAAGGTTGAAAACCGTAGGGCATTTAATGCCTCATTTGAACAGGTTCATCTGCGTACATCGATGGTTTCATTAATCCTGACTGCTCCTTGTAGCTGGGTAAAGCAATCTACAGATGTGAGGGTTGGACCATGAACTACCAATACAACACATAGCGCATTAATGCTATTGGAAAAGAGCATATTTCATCCCATTCTTGGCCAAAATTATTTGCCTGAGGTGGGCATGTGAGTTGCAATATTAGGAGTGGTACCAGGAGCGCAGAAAGTGGTTTTGCCTTGCAAATTGAGAGGAAACCAAAAGCTGCCATATGATCCTGTCGTATATGCTCGTGGCAACTTATTCATTCCGGTTGCGATCAGGAGAAGCTATGTGATAATATTGGCCAATGGGAGGAGTTGGATCAAAGCGGGTTTAGCATCCATTCATTCTCGGAGCAGGGTGGGCATGGACAGAGTTGGCAAGCAATGACCATGTCCGCCATGTCTTGAAGTTGATCGTTGAATGTTGAGTCGAGTCAACTCTCCAATCCGCTACAAGTGCCAAATTCAATACATGGATTACTTCAATGTATCCAAAAGCAAGCATTTGCTATGAATGAGCGTTATATCTCTCCCATCTCTTGATTCTTGGTATTCCACCCTGTCCATCATGATATCTGAGCAATCTCCAATGTTATGGCAGGACAAAACAAGGTAACAATCGGTGCACTCAATGTAAGGATAGCTTTGCTTCAAACTTGATAGAATATGAAGATCATTGGAAAAGGCTCTTTGCCCAATTGTTGGCCTAGTTCTACTTATAGGCTGTGGCTGGCAGTGGCTGGCAGTGGAGGGGCTGCTCAATCAAGCTCCTGTTTTATCACGTCTAGCATTGCCTGTCATTCTTGAAATATGACTCTGTATGGCAGCCAGCGTTTGTGAATGTGCTTCTCCTGGACTAAATCAACTTTAAATAGGTCGCTTCTCCAGCCACTAATGGCACATCCAAGCTGCAGACCTTTAATATGTTCTTAGAATGATCCAAGATAAGTTCGCCAAAGGCAGCTTATCAGAGGATAAGATAAGCAGGCATGAGAGTTGGCATTGCACTGATAGGCACTTATAGATCTTGCTCTTGACTCTCACTGCTGCTTGCCTGGATCACCAGTATTTCTCTCATCCCCCACCCTCCCATCCCTGGACTTGAGCCATCAATCAGTGTCAATCAGATGATTCTGGTCTTGGTTATCCATGTTTTAAAATATAGTGAGCATTTGCCCACCCACACGGGGCCAAGCCTCAGCCAAACCTTGTTGAATAGTATGCTAATGGAACACATTATTCTATAGATAATATACTTATACTCTAGCAGACTTATCTTATCCATATTTGGTACGTGATAAACAGCTTTGACCTTTAAGTGCTGGAAATGCTTACATTGAGTTTTTGAAGGAATAATGGCACCAGGAAATGCAGGTCATCTGGAAAAATTTGCCTTTACCACTTGGAGCTCCTTTGCATCTACAAAGGGAAGCAAGCTGCAGGCTGATGTACAAAAGGCACTCGGCCAGAACTTGACCTGGCTCACATCCAGATACAAAGAAGAATGCTTATGATCAGTGTGCACCTTGAAAGGAGAGGTAGAGGCATATTCCTTCCAGGTGACTTGCATCTTTCCCCTGGTGTGAAGTTGCACTGTGAAAATGATTCTGAATTTTTCACAATAATCATGGCTGGAAAAAATGGGAAAATTGAATAATAGCAATATAGGTAGTAAGATTTTATGACACGATGACCCAGGAGGAGCCTGTGAGAAATAAAGCAGAACAATACAACAGTCCCCGACACTGACCAAAGGGAAGGGAGGGTTCTGTAGTCTATGATCGGACAAAATCCCACTGAAACCTGTACTTTAGGCAAGTATTTCCCACTGTCCATGTTATGCCACGTTCTTAGGCCCGTTTGTTAAAGCGGTTTTTGTCTCCATTTTTTCTCTTTGTCTACACCATTGCTTTGCCATTGGATTTTGACCAATTAATTCTATATGAAATGTCCCCGAGTTTATGTGATGTGTATAATAACTATCTGCCTTCAATTCCTACCTGGACCTTGCCTGAGAATGAAAGTATATGTCAACTGCAGTTGCTTTCTTTGAAGATGTCCGATTTGCAATGCCCAGTTTCAAGGTGGCCCAATAAATCTCTTCTTGTAGAGTCAGTTCTGGATATATTTCGCGATGTTGATGAAGTTCCCATTCAAATGTCTGCTGATACTTATAAAACTGTATGCTCAAGCTTTTATGCCGATGGCCCTAGGACCTGTCAACCTAGGACACCAGGATTGTTGATTAATGATTACAGTCGTAGGTTTTTAATTATTCTACAAATTAATTACAGTTGTAAGTACATGTAACAACAGTGATGTAATATATTTCAATTACATTGACATCTTTCATGCACCTGATGGCATAACAGTATTCCCTGTCAGCATCTCTGGCAGATGAGATAAGCTGCACCCGGCGGCGGCGAGTGTTCAATCCTCAATGTAAAACATTAATTAAATTGTACTTTTTTATTTCCAAGCAATGCCGTGGCTAGCTCTCGTTAGGGTTCGCCCGAAGGGTGAACCCTAACATTAGAGAGCTAGTCCAGCATTGCCAAACGTGCTGGGTTAGCGGTTAGGGGTTGGGGTTAGGTAAGGGGTTCCCGCCTATCAAAATAAGCGCAAATGAGGCTTTAGAGTGCCCGCTGACGACTTCCTGGCCCGGGGGACCCCCCGAGCGCAGCAAGGGAGGGGAGGGAAGCGGAGGCGGGCCCGAAGTTTGCGCGCCATACAGTATTAATGGTATTAATAATTGATGGTACTTACAGCTGTAGTAATTTGTAGAATAATACAAAACCTACAATTGTAATTATATTTGTCAACAAGATCTGTGTCTGGGGCTCGACCTGTTATTTTACAATGAATAGTGTTTCCCTCATACAACATTTTCCGATTGAGTATGTCTTCCCTATGTGAATTCCAATTCTTTCCTTGCTTTGAAGCTTGTTTGAAGCAAGCAATTGTACAATGCCCTCCTACTGATTTAGTGTCAATGTTATCAAGCCTCTCTGCAAAAACAACTACTCAAGGAGGTGTTCTCTATTGTGCCAAATCCCCCCATGGCAAAGGTTTGATTGAATCTGTTGATCTTCCCTCCTTTTTGAGTAAAGCTTTTCAATGTCATTTTGCCCTACTGTATAGTTTGACATCACCTCTGCTTGTTGAATTGTACTTTAGCAAAAGCCATCATATTTGACTCTCATCTTTTTAACAATGTCTGTGACTATGGGTAATTCAACTCTGTTTACATTTTATCAATCAAATCTGGAACATGACTCCTGGCTAGACTCGGAAGCGTGATTGCTATGGATGTGTTTATGGCTGTAAGCACTATATATATACCTTCATGTTTATATTGTGTTCAATTTGATAGATCTTCTTCAACTGTATTTACAACATGTCCAGCTCTTGTTATGTGAATAAATAATGTGGAGGCCTTACAGCTGATCACAAATTTGTAGCATACTTTTTGAAAAACACTCATTAGTACTGATTTTGTTTACATCCAAACAAAATGACCCACTTTGGATGAGCCTAGAGCTCCAATGGTCAATGAGAGGCCATCATTGTAATACGTGGAGCGTAGAATCATGAAGAGCGTTTTTTCAAAAGTATGCTACAAATTCGTGATCAGCTGTAAGTCTACTTTGTGTTCTAGGCCTGTCGGGGATTGCCGCGCAGCGGCGCTAAGGATATATATGATTTATTGTAAAAGCTCTATATTCAGACCAGCTTGCTCGAGGAAAGAAAGCCGTGAATGGACAAAGTGGGAAAAAGTCCGTTGAAAACAATGGTCGCTCCAACTCAAATCAACAGTCAAGGCCTGAAAACCAAATATTTCTGGTTTCCCTGCCGGAGATCTAAGAACCTTGGATCGAGACTTCACCATCTCGCAAATCGCTGGACACAAGGATTCGACCTGAGATCGTCCAAACATCCAACTCACTTTCAAGGAGCGAAGATTTGGGGCAAGACGTGAGCCATCCGTCCTCGGTTCCAGCTCCTCTAGAAAGTATTTGACCTGGTCCGAACTTTCGCAAGAAACGGTCAAATGGACGAGAGCGGGGTGTAGTCCGATAAAATCAAGCAGTGTCTGATCAATGCGACAGGATAACTGCAGTTCGAGAGTCTGCAGCTGACAGCGCGAGTCAAGAAGTACCATGGAGAGAGGGCATTTCGTCTGGGAATGCTGCTGTAACCGGTGTGATAAGAGTTATCTCGGTTAAACGTGGTAGACGAACAAAGCGCCAGGCGTCCGGTCCAAGATTCCAGGTGGTAACACTCAACTTGGAAAGCGACGAGCTATGATATCCAGTTCGCTTTAGCCATGTATCATCGGCGTCATGTTCCGACAGCTGAAAGGCTTTCACGGTTAATGACTCCAGTACAGGTAATCGATGGAGCAAGTGACCGAGGGATTTCCCAATGAAGGATACAAGTGATAGCTCCGTTATATGTGAGAAATCTGCATTATGGCGCGACCAGGAAAAATGTGAGCCGTGAAAGGTCTGTAACCGTGGACAGATCGACAGAGTTCGGAAAAATTCCACTAGCCCATCCGACCATGGTATATCATCGGGTAGTTTGAGGTATTCCAGAACGGGAAAGTGTCCCAGCTGAGTCCGATTCGGTTCGATGGGAGACTTTTGCGGTGAGCCTCCCAGCAACATATGCGAACCATTGTTTAGCACCGGTTTTTGGGATCTTGAAAGTGGCACGACGCCACCTCATCGAATTACCCAACAAAGCACCAGTCGCCTCGGGGACTTTTGGGGAAGACCAGAGGCCAACATTCTCGACTGCGAAACGGAAATTCAATGGATAATTTGCTGAGAAAGCAAGATATTCCGAGAGTATTCGAAACGATTCCGGTTTCGACTGAAAAACCCACGTCGACAATCTGAGGGATGACCAGAGTTGTGGGCGACACCGAACGGCTGCTCGCCAGAAAGAGCAGACCCACGAAAGTTTCAGCGTCGTACAGAAAATGGGACTGCCTTTCTTCAGTGAAAGAGAATAACCATCCTCATCCCCATCTTCGTCCTGCGAGCAGCAAAATGTGAAGATCTCGTTCAAGACGTCTAGTGGTAATTTCCGTATATGTGATGAAATCAAGGATCGCGCGTTATCGGAACGGCGCTGAAGACCATCTCGTGCGTGCTTCAGACTCGCCAGTAGGTATTCTGTTTCTTCAATTGCTTTGTCATATCGCGCCCGGGTTTCTGGGACATCCGTAAGGAACGCGTTAATCTGCGCAAGCTCTCCCTGGGAAATAGGGAGATTGAAGCCTGCTCGGAGCCTACTCGCGATCGAGTGATGAAAACCAGTAACAGGAGGGCTACCGAGGTTGTCGAGGTTGTCGAGTTTGGAGAGACAGTTGGGACAGAAAAGGGAAAAAGATATGTCTCCCAGCGCCGTGAGGGATGTGTAGGCTGGTAGTGAACTCGAAGCCTCCATGGTCTTCGAAATGGATCCCATTCGAGAGTTATAGGCTGTGGACGCGTTTTGTCGCGTCAGGACGCGGGTTGGAAGAGTCGAAGTAGAAAATCAAACGAAAATATGCAAGAAAAAATGCTTCAGATAAGCCATGCGACCCTGGTATAAGCGCCTATCGATTCCGCTCCGTTTAGCCTGCTAACCTATAGCTGACTACTTCTTGTAAATAGTTCAGGTTCAGCTCAGGCTCATTCGTTTTCACCGTTCTAGAAGAGTTGATTTGCGTTTCGAAATTAAAGAAAGATTATGAAATACTTGCATACCTACTGTACTCAGGCCTCTTGTTCATATATTTCTACATTCGACGCCGCCGACACTTGCCACTTCCAAGAGCAAATTGACCATCCCTGTGCGACGGAAGGTCATACAACAGCCAGTTCATCTTCCCGTCATTTCCCGACCCTCCTCCCTCAGGGACTACAATCGCATCCGAATTGTCATCCGTGACATTAGCGTTGCCATGAGTAGATTCCATCTCACCATCCGCACTATCCCACTGAGCAACAATCCGAGCCACAGTCGTAGCAGGTTTATCAGAAACCTGAGCTTGGGCGGAGGAAGATGGAAAGGATTCTTCAATTTCCCCCACAGTGGTGTTATTTTCCGACTGTGCCGACTTTCGAGAACTTCCAAACGGCTTGCTCAGCGAGAATCGTTTCCCTATTCCTACGCTAGAATTTGCATCAGCTTTCGAAGATGTAAACGAGGTCGTATCATCGGTTTTCTCGTTTTCCTCGCGTTTTTTCGAGCCTTGACCTGAAGGTGATTTCGCTTTGACAGTCGCCATCTGGGAAGAGGGTACGCTGACAGCCTGATTCTGATTCTGGGCTTTACTAAGGTTTGAAAACGACAGCTCTGCTGGTTTCACAACTTTGACAACGATCTTCGAGTCCTCGCTCACCGGCACCCGATCGAGGAGCTTTAACGCTTCGGATACTAACGCGCTTGGTGTTGTGTACCGTGATACGTTGGGAATAGAAGGTAGAGGTGGTCTTGGTAGTACCCAACGTACTAAGACTGTTGATACCGGTAAATCCAGTGAAAGGCGTGCGGTGCGTGATTTTCGAGGAGAGCGGATGGTATGTTACGGTGATCGAGGAGTCGAGGCTGAGGTGATGTATGTAGTGAGTGAAAAGCATTGTCAACGAAGCGGAGACTCACCCCAGGCTGCAATCGAAACTCTCATCAGGACCAGCAGCAGGAACGTCAATACGAGCGATAAAGGTTCCATCGACGTAGACGCTGGCTTTTCCAGGTATTAATGCATATTCAGAGGCGTTCTTTATCTTAGCCTGCGGAGACCCATTAGCGAATAATCTAGTCAGCAGCACTTGATAGCATACCTTCAAATGAACTCTGGTATCAAGTTTTGGAACTGAAACCCACAAAAGCTTCGTATCCAGCTCCTCGTTCAGTTCAACAATAGTAACATTGTGTGCCATACCATCGCATGGTACACTGATGAGTCCAGGGACTTGGAAAACGGAATGATTGAACCTCCCGTCACCTTTTGAGGTAGCAATAAGTCCAAGAGTACCGAGCGCTCTGGAAGGAGCTGGAGGGACGTAAACAGGACTTTGACTTCGACTTCGACCCCTCACCCTCATTCGGCGGAAAGAGCGGGAACTGCTTCTGCTTCGCGCTATGATTACTCGAGGAGGAGTTCTGCTGCGTGATCTAGAGCGTGATTGTATAATCACAGGTTGCGACGGAGCCATCACAGGTTGCGGATAAGAAGGGGGGAGGTGGATAATAGTCGGCCCGGGATAATGAGGAGGCGGTTTTTTGACCGAAAGTTTGAGAGATTGGAGAGCAGGAATCTGGACGCCGAAAGTGGGAGTGGCAGTCTCAAGTGTTAGAGGAACGTTAGTCCAATCCTATTGCCAAAAAATGAGTTTACGATAGACGACAGTAGAACCCAAAGCACATACCTCGCCTGTATTTTGTGCAATCGCAGCCTTGTACACCAGTGTTAGAGGATGATCCTTTGACTCAAGATTGACACGGATGTCGTATACCGCTTCCCAATTGGCGGACGACACGGCTATGAATAAAGAACATGAATAGAAACTTTTGCATAAGATATTAGCTACCCACCATAAGCAAGCTCCAATTCGATCTCTCCTTCAGTCTCCGCAAACAGACCAATAGAGACTTGCATTCCGAGTAATCCACCATTGGATTTGCTCGCCTGTTCTTTCGCGATTCTAGTCTTTTCAGCCATAATCTCCTTGTAGAGTTTGGCTTCCTCCTTCTCCAATCCTGCCAGTTCCTCGTCGAGTTTACTTCCATGGAGGTTGTAGCTCTCAAGAAAGGTGCCAATTTGGCCGAGAGGAACGTCGTGGACGGTCATGGAGCTCATGTACTTCTCCAGGGCATGAGAGGATGTCTGGGATCGATTAATGGCGCTCTTCACCAGGTTCTTCTTGGATATGAGCTCTTCTAGAGCAGGAGAAGTAGCGACTACTGGCAGCGGAGGTGTTGTAGACAGAGAAACATCATGTATAGTGGCATCTCCGTATCCCTGTACTCTTTTAACCAAAATAAACATACAGCTCACATAGATGTAGAAATCCAGTTACCTCAATGAGTCTTCGTGGATAACATTTGGCAAACCAGTGATACAAAGCTGGTTCTGGCCTGTTTGTACCGCAAATTGAAACTTGCGACGAATCTCTGCGCGACCCGTGTACAAGCTAACATGCAAGAGCTTTCCGTCGGTCCCAGAAACAAGGGAAATAGCGTTTACTGTATAATCTGGGGGAAGGGTCGTCATGAGGGAAAGCTGTAGAATAATATTGAAACTGTATCAACCTTTATAGCTGGTTAGACGCTGTTAGACGCCATCATATTGGTGCATCATTTATTGTCTTTTTCTCCATGCAAGTCGGTTCGTAAAGTGAACAGAAGTCGAAAAGTCGTGCTCGAGAGCTGAAAGTTGAAATGAAATGAGTTGAAGAAGGCGCCAAAGAGACGCGCTCAAAGATTTTAGCGCGCGCTCGTTCAGTACAGACTAGTACTAGTACAGTTCGGAGAACAATCGATCTTCCTCATTATCGCAGAGATTTGGGTATATCTTTTGTGTAACGATAGATGTCATAAGTTTGTATTATACCGCTGTAGACTGGATTCAATGATTAGATTCCAGTATAAGTCCGTCGTCTTGTCCACTACTAAAACAAAGTGCAGCAGAAGCTCGTAGTATAAAACGCAAATGACTCTGAGACGCAGAGCTAGCCTATACTGCATCAGTATGACGATGTTCCATTCATACACGCATAACAACCCACCACATCGCCGTCGTTGTCTTGCTCAAATTCCGATCCGCCTCCCAAGCCCGGCTTCAACCAGTAATGAATACCCTTCTCGTCAAAGAATCTCTTCTTCCCACATCTTCTTCCAACTTTCAGGTGAATGTCTATAAAATAGTCGTCCCTGTACCATTCTTGGCGTCCTCCTGCGGTTGCTCCGAGCCCTGATGAGATCCAAATATGACAGACCCTGGAAGAGGCGAGAGCAGGGCCGCAAGTTTCTTTCCTATAACAACTTGTTCATCTCTGTTGAAGAGATGAAAAATGCAGAGGTATGGATTGCAGAGAGGTGGCCTCGGAGGGGATTCAACGATTTAGGTTCAGCTTGAACAAGAGCTTGAAGGGAAATGGACGCTGTATCAGATGGTGGCTCCTGCAAAGGTGGCTGAATGGATATGAATGACGGATCCAGGACGTCGCCGGCGATGAACGCGACAGGGAAGGTGGATGGAGTGGTATTGAATAGTTCATGTCCGAATTTCCAGAAGTCTGCGATGTCCAATGAACATGCTGAGAATAAGCAGATAGTAAGCACGAAACGCACCGGCTTGTAGATCCGACGCAATGATGTTCTGAGCCGGAAAGCCATCTTGAATTGCTTTGCGTATATCGTTACCAACTTGCGCAGTTTTTTAGCATTCCTATCCCATGTCCGATTAGACTAAAGACACCTACAACAGCATCCCAAGTCCAAGAACAAGGCATTCGATCGAGTAGAGCCCAATTTCAGAAGCTGTTTATAGCCCGGCTTGGAACGAAGGATGCGGAACCTGTGGGAGGAGATATATAACGAGTGCCGATAAGGTCTGTTTGGCACAACACCATACCTCAGAAATCCAAAAGCCGCGATGCAATGATACGGATAAACCTATAGTAAGAGGTCAATAAGAGGTCGTCATTCTGCGCGTTCTGAAGCAAATGACAACTGACTTTAAGTGACCTCTCTGCAACCTCCATAATGTGCGCTTTCAACTTGTCCTCATCATGAATTCCTGTGTGCTCTTGGTAGAATGCTGATTCATCTGGATTCAGAGAAAAACTGTCCACTGATAATGTCGTGCAGTCCATTATAAGGGCCTGTTCGTTGAAGTTGGGGTGAGAGTGATAAAAAAAAGATAATCAAGTGACCTTTCTAAAAAAAGCCTGGAAGTCCCTCGGTTGGGTATAGCATTCCGAAGGGTCTTGCGTTGGTGGGCTTGCGTTTGAATTTGTGCTTGAAGTTCAAGGACATGATCAAGACATGATTGTTTGATTTAAGAGTTGGGCGCTAATAGCTCCGTCTTGTCCTCGAATTGTTCGTTCAGATGGAAAAGGATGGAAATCCACATGCTAAGTAGTGGAATCGGTCATTCCGAAGCTGCTTGAACGATATAGGCATTATAGTCGCATCAGATAGTGACAGATAACGCACATTGAGGTGAACACTATGGTGATCTCCGTTCCTGAAACTGTTCAGAAATTCCCAAATCCTTAAACAACTTAGTTAATATTAAGATAGGGGCTGCGATTAGACGCTCGACTCTTGAATTCGAATCTCAACGCGCGATAGCACAGTCTTCAGCTGTCTCTTCCTCGTACCCAGTAATAGTGGCCTGTACTTCAATACCTTCATCACAGGTCTTTGGTGCCGTCTCTCGTTGGTTTATACCTATCCGCGCGCGGACTAAGCCCAGCCAAACCCACTAGTCTGACTGAAATCCTCTTCGTTACTATCATACCCCAGCGAAAGACTTTCAAAATTGAACGCATCAAACGGACAGCCCGCAGCGCGCCACTAGGGTTCGAACCAAGGGTGCCGGTCTGTGCCGGTACCTTCTCAGAGTGGTTCCTCCACCGCCGCAGCATTTGATGACAGCCTTGAAAGCAGGGATATCTTTCGAGGAATTCTGCGCTGTGTCATTTGTGGCAAACGGAGCGCTTTGCAGCATTTTTATGTGTTTCCGGAGACAGAAGACGAGATCGTGAGTAACAAGCATCTATAATTCATTCGTTGGCCGATTCGGGACTCAGTGGGCGGCGTTTCAACGAGTTGGCTGGATACCCAAAAACACCAGATCGAAGCCACGTCATGAGCCTCGAAATGGGTTCGTAGGTTGCAAGAGCTGCCATCTTCGATTTCTTGAATACGATTTCTTTATCCGATACTACGAGGAAGTGAGTGTCTTCCTTCGTCGTTCAAAGCAATAGACTTGACTAGAAACAGTCGGATAAATATTTCCTCGTGAACTGGAACCAAAAAAAACCTTGGAACATCTCCACGGCAAAGCAGTTGCTCTTGATCCCGAGCACAGAATCGCTGTTCTTCCTAGTCTGTTCTTGGCCCATGAAGAGCGAACCCGAGGCTGCCACCTGCATACCCAGGACAGTGACATGGCACCAATACCGTTACCCATCCAATATCAGGATTGGATAGTCAAAGACGAACTCGTTGATGAGAATGGCAGATTCCGACAGCTTGCTCCTCAGTCGGAACCTACCTCTTCCAGTTCGGAAACCCAAAGTCCACAAAAAAAACGCAAACGAAGCAAAGGAGACGCTTGAATTTGATACCTTGCTGAATTCTCAGCGCGATCGATTGCAGAACCCAAAGGTCGCTCTTTCTTCTCTCCAGGGCCAGATAAAGATACTGTAAACAGAGAAACTTTGTATTCAGTTTCAATGGGTGCCTGTTGCGTATGGCGGCCCTCTGGTGCTCGAGAGTATGGTGCAATCTTGACTCTTACTTAATGGCAGGCCTGACCAAGCTCAATTCAATTTGCAATTGGAAGATCGTCAGATATCCCCCTCATTCATCGGCACTATCTCATCGCGATGAATGCTGGACAAAGCATGCGCGACAGAGAGTGGACTCCTCTTCATCCGGAAGCCCCGGAGAGGAATTTGAAGATTGCCCTTCTGTTTTTAGGTACAGCTACTCGGAGTCGTGTCCCTATCGCATCTATTTGACATCTAACTGTGAAAAAAAGGTTACTCGACGCGTCTGCAGTTGGTACATGCGTGTAAGCTGCCTCGGGCTGGAAGTGTCCAATAGGATCTTCCAAGTGCCTGCAATTGCAAGTTCATGGAATAACTACCAGATTGAGACTTCCAGGCGAGAAATGCATTTCAGTTAACGTGTGAAAAATTCCTTAAAAAGTTCGCTGGCTAATTATCTTGTCTTTTATTCAGAAAAACAGTTTGTCATCTCCATGCGAGACAGCGGCTTTACACGAGTCTAAGTAGACACTGAGACGAGCTGTCTCTAATATGAACGGCTACGGTCACCAGGGAGTCATCTCAACGATGCTTTCCATAACCTTCATTCGAGACTCCTTGATGATATTTCAGCTCTTGTTGCTGTGTACGGTTGCTTTTCAATTGAAAATTGGACATATTACTCAGTCCTTCATTCATAACTTAGGTTTGGTTTTATCACTCTTGTCGGTCTGCTGAGTGCTCGAGAATCTTCCTTTGGCCCTTGGCGCATTTTCTCAAATGCGAAGCACCCATTTGTTGTACACCAGATAATTAATTCTGATGAGATACTAGGTACATGCATACCTGTTTTATACACTTTATTCGAGCAATAATTGGACCACAGTCATTGTAGATTTTGAAAAACCCTGTTTTTTAAGATCCCTGCTCTCAGGCTTTTTACTGTAGCATTCTTCCTTGAACACTTGAGCTGAACAGAACGTACTAACACACTTCAACCCTCCTGCTTCACCACAATCCGCATGCCCAACTGCTCAAAAGGTGCCAAAGACAGATACTCTGCCTCATTTGGGGGCTCCGGTAGATGTAGCTCAACAGAGCGCAAACACACCACGCCAATCTTTTCCGCAGATATATTGTCAGGAATCCATCGTGATGAAATAGTACCGATGAATGAGAGTGAGTGAAATCCCATTTTGCGGACTATAAGCACCAAGGAGCGGAGGTTTGGAAGAATGGGGTTGCATGAGTGTTGTAAAGAACTTTGTCGATGGGTATGTAGGCTCTCAATAAGTTCTTTGGAAATTGGGTAATCAAGACTCTGTGTACATGTTTCCGGATCTTCAAGAGAAAGATCAACAAGAGAGTGAAGATGCCTCAGTAGATCAACAACATAGCTATCCACTATAGATAGTTCACGGAGCTCCAGTACTGTTAAAGAGCACCCAGAACGCTCAATAAACGAGTAGATATGGCTGAATGAACCTAGTAATGTTGACTGTGCAAACTCTATGAGTTCTGATGGTTCAGATGCAATGACAAGCGTAGATAGCGCAGGGGCAGTAAGGAGATCCATGGCAATCATAAGAAGATCAACTTCGCAGATGGATGTCTCCCATGAATAAAAGCTTATTTCCAGTGAGGTCACGGAGACACTACAAGGGGAACCATCAAGAGGACCAGTTTCAATTGGAATAAAGTGGGGGTGTAAGGAAAGATGTAGGAGGTTTGGGAACCACTTCAATGGCTCAAACAGGTCATCTATCTCGGGAGAAAAGCTGAGACTAGTGACCCCATTCAGTAGAGGAGGAGGTGGAGTAATATTCCCGAGAAACGATAGAGATGCAGTGGAAATGGTGCGAAGATTGATGGAGGGGAAAGAGTTCCAAGTCGATTGTAGAAATTCATCGTCTCCCGTGCACAACTCGAGTGTTTCGAGGGAAGGGAAAGGTGTACTATACAAGATGGGTAAATTATCCGGTTCGATGGAGGTCTCCAAAGCCAGAGATTGCCAACGTGGAGCATGCTCCAAAACTTTTGCAAGTAGAGCGTCGTCTCGAGGAGTTTCGTCTGCAAGAGAAATGAAGAGTGTCAGGAGGTGCTGTTTCGACCTGCTGAGAAACAAATCGAGATAACCATGTTGCACTTCAAGTTCCGACTCAGCAACAGGCAAGCCGAGTTCGATATTCGACCATAACTCGGAACAAGAGATGGCTAAACAACGCCATCTACAACAAACAGTCGCGATATCGAATGTCTGTTTGTTTGCACTTTGGATGGAGTCGATGTCAAGACCCTCGATGACGCATGCGAAGGTGAAGATTTCGGTCAAGAGCTCATTTGGAAGGCAGTGGATAGGCGATAAAAGAGTGGAAAGGTATAGTTTATGGTTCTGCAGCCGTTCACGCTGAGAATGAAGAAATGCTATACCGGCTTCAAGAGCAGAAATCTCGGAAGCACAGTCGTCGAGGTCGTTATCTATGTCTTTGAGGATTTGGGAAATTTCTGAACGCTGTGGGCTGCTGAAAGACCTAAGGCGTTCGTAGAGCACACTCGCCCTAATGTCTGCTCGAGGTAGAAACATACTGAAGGGTTTCTAATTCTTATAAGCGCCCATTGCACCGATTTCTCAAACCACCATGTTCAGATTTCTGCCCAGACGGTCCCTACGCCATTTTTCAACGTCATCTGCGCGGTCCAATGAGGCCCCGACAGAACCCAAAGACTTTCGGCCACCTTGGGTTTACACACTTTCAGGTGTTGCTTCGAACGTCTCAATCTTTGGTACCGCAAACATCAATCTTTTCACAGTACATGCTCGGTTGCTCAAACTTTATAGGTGTAATGGTTTATGCTATCTTCTTCTACGACTTTGGAAACGATGAACATGTATTTCAGCCGGTGCGTTGTGTTATTTCACTGGTATCATAAGATTGACTTTTTTTCTAGGTCCGAAGATGGGTTGCTCGCCAGAAAGCATCTATCTTTGCTCTTTCCCCTGCCGAAGAGAAATTGATAGAAGCAGAAAAGCGAAAGGCTGAGGCTAATGATTTATCGAAGAATGGATCATGAAATTGTGAGGGTATGTCGTTGTAATACCGCGTACACAATGCATTCCGGAAAACCCGAACAAGGTGTGTGCTAGCTATTTCTTTCGCGCGTCATTTTTCTCTTATACTTCTCATTTTAGATTAGGATGCTTCGTTCTTTTCATGTCGATGTCTGCACTTTCGACTCTGGGTATATTCCGAATCCCGAGTCAAAATTGTACCATGTATCTCTACAGAACGCATCCGGCCATACTTGCGGTATGTTTCGAGATCGTGTCATTCATATAGCCCTTTGTTTTCATCGACTAGAATGATATATCTTTCCCACCTGATCTTTTGTGTCCAAGAATGATTCCGAGCAGTAGCCAGTGGTGAAACTACGGAGACGGCAAGACTGCTTTCAACACGCGGAGAGCCAGCTCGAGAGCAACGCTTTTTAGACGAAGCGTAGTCGACAGGACTGCAGATGTGAACGTCAAGAAATTTTTTGATATAGCGGCGCTGACGAACAACTGTCCAGTGCTCCGACCTCAGCTTACGCTTCCTTGCGCTCTTTTCCGCGTGCCCTGCGCTGCTCCAAAGCTTCCTCTTCCTCCCGTTCTCTTCTACGAAGCTCACGCGGACTAGCAAATGTACTTTCATCGCGAATAACTGACAGAACATACTTCTCACTACTTATGTGAAAGAAGTCCACGAGCTTGGGGAATATCCCATATGTCAAATCTTGCTCGGATATTCATCAACCAGCTGTATTGCAGGTCATTCCAATGAAGTTGAAGCTGTTGGTTTCAGTCCCGGTAAACCCAATGCTGGTTGGGGAATTGCTGCAATGAATACGTGGAGCAGTATTTTTACTCACATACAGGAGGCTCCATAGTAACGACTGGAAAAGGGCGAGACTTGCTTGAATGAGTAAGTTTCGACGAGGAGATCATTATTCGGTGGTATGGTTCGATACTGAAATATATATATATATTTTGATGCAAAGGAGTAACGGATAGGACTTGTCGCATCTTCAAACGATATAGTATTTCAATTTTCTGGTGTCGATAAATATACGCTCATGGATAGGCCTGCCCTAAAGCCTCACGGTCATGTGTCTATATTTCCAGTGCCGATGTTTAAGCAGGTAATTACTTTTCTTCCCAAACCGCCATCTCTACTGGTAGAGATTGTCACATATCATTATTGACGAAGCTCTAGCTCTTCACAAAACTTCACACACTCTCGTTGAACGTCTTTGTTCTACATTCCGAGTTTTTAACGACTCCTATTATGGCCACCCCTATCTCCATCCAATTCTCGATGATAGGCTTCGTCGTCGCTGGTCGCTACGAGCTGTTAGAATTCCTTGACGCAGGTACTTTCGGCACTGTCTTTAAAGCCGTCGACCTCGCCACTGAGGGCAAATGTTACGCCATAAAAGTTCTAAACCAACCCGAATTTGGTTCAGTAGATGGAATGCTTCTTGAAAGAGAACTTTCTCTTCATTCTCGCGTCTCAGGGCACGAGAACGTGGTCGGTCTCTACGATGTCTTCAGGGAGGACGGACACGTCTTCCTATTGTTGGAACTTTCTGAGGCTGGCACATTGCAGGATGCAATCGCCGACGATACAATTTATGATGTGGCTGAACGGGATGCACAGGTCAAGATGATCTTTTTGGGAGTTCTCGATGGTGTTCTGCACTGTCATCAGAAGAACGTCTTCCATCGGGACTTGAAGCCGCACAACATCCTTTGCTCTGCAGATGGAACCTCCATTCACATCGCGGATTTCGGTCTATCTACAGACGATAATCTTACCCGTCAACGCCAATGTGGCACCACGCCTTACATTCCACCCGATACGTTCATGATTAGCTCTCATTGATTATTCTTTCGCCCTTACTTTTACTTTGCAGAATCAATGAATCCTGCCTACCTAGGCCCCTATCTCCTTGCTCACAGGATATTTGGGCTCTGGGCATCATTCTTGTGAACATCATCGCTCGGAGAAATCCCTGGAACGCGGCTACCACCAGCGATCCCTGTTTCTGCGCTTATCTTAAATCGCCTTTGTATCTACACCAGTCACTGGGGATATCAATGGACGTCACAAAACTGTTAGTAAAATCCTGGCGACCAACCCGTTCAAACGGCTGCATATTTCGGAGATACGCAAGCAGATCCTGGAGATAAAACAGTTCTTTCAATCGCCTCCCCCTCCCACAGAACTCCCATCTCCGGTGCCGCGAAAAGCACTGCCTGCTCCGCCACAACATCCTCAACGAGCAGCTGTTTTTTCTCCCATGATTTCTCGTTAACGAGCTCCTTCTTTGCCTCCACGTCGTCTTAATATCCGGCTACCAAGTCCTAGTGCGACGATAGATGGTTTCGATACGCCGTCCTCGACTATCTGTGGTTCCTCATCTCTCGACTCTCCGCCAGATAGTTCTGGGCCCATAACGCCAGAGTGGATGCCTGTGTTAGTTCCCGACTCCATCTCAGAACTCGGGAAAGGGGATTTCGGGGCCGATATCGCTTCTCAGCTAGCTTCGCCACCAGTTGTCATAAAAAATCTCCACGCACCCCATCCGCCACCTTTAAACTCTACATCGTCTACATCAGGCTCTTCCCACACCGACCAGCTCGACATCACGGAAGCATCATCGATATCTCCTGCTCCTCTTCCACCTCCTCCCCAACCACAGCCCATCACACCTATGATACGGCGTCTACCTCTGCTTGCGACGCTCCGAAAATAACTATTGTAAGCATCCTAGCTTCGTGGTTCCCGATCTGCGGAGGTCGTTCTTCGCGATGATTGTCGATTATGTTGGAAACAGGCGAAAGGAGGGAAAAAGACATGTATGGGTTTGTGTTATCGGGCTGGATTTATGGATCCTTTTCTCTAGGGGTTTCTTTTTCACTGGGGCTTTGTTGTGGACATCGGTTGACATGGATTAGGCGTATGGACCTTGTATTTTTAATCCTTTATTTCGGACTCAGCTCCCTTATTTTGTAGCATTAGATTCATGTATTGGTATAAACAGCCTTGTTGCTACTAACGCTTCTTTTTGCAGGTTACAGGTACTCGTTGTTCGAGTTCAACTACGGCAATCTTTCGATACGTCTCCCACTTTCGCCTTTCTCCTAATCGACTACTAATATACCTCTTGATACAGGTTTTGCTATCATCGCATTCCGACCTCCGGTCCATCTCCATTCCCCTTCCTTATAATCCCTTGTAGCACTGGATTCATATACTTGCGTAAACAGCCTTGCTTTTTACAGGTTACAGGTGCTTGTTGTTCGAGCTCAACATTGAAAATCTTTGATACGTCTTCCACTTCCCCCTTCTTCGAATCGAATACTAATGACCTCGTTTCGCTATAATCCCGTACTCGACGTCCGGTCTTCCCTTGTAGCACTGAATTCTGTTCTGGCGTAAATAGCCTAACGCTTCTTTTTCACAGGTTCAGGCGGTTGTTCTTCGAGCTCGGCTCTGGCAAATCTTTCGATACTGTACGTCTTCCATTTCCGCCCTTTTTTGAATCGACTACTAATAACCTCCTGATACAGGTCTCGCTATAATCCTGTTTCCGACCTCTCCACTTATAATACCTTATACATAGCTTAGATATACTTTCTTATCTCTTTTTCTAAACATTCTCTACCTGAGCAACCTTCGTTCCCCCGGCGGAGAAGTACTCTATTTCTCTCATTCTCTTTTTTTAAACCTTGCCGATTTCATTCTCTTCCTGAGTTACCTTCGTCCCCCCCGGCGGAGAAGTGCTCTATTTTCCTGAACTTTCACCTTGATTTTGGTGCTCGCTTTTGCGCGGGGCCTCATTCAAAATGATCAGGCATACTAAGTATGTACATACCGATGTCCAGATATGTACTTCCTATGTATTCTAATCTGCATTCTTTTGTATGAAATGGACTCGAATCTTTGCTGAGGTATGAGGGGGAAAGATGGGGGTTGAAGAAACAGATAGGAGTCAGATACACGGTGGTGCAAAAATTTCACAATTCCGTCATCGAGTGTGGCGCGGCGATTTCGACTGTAAAACAACCAATTAGTAATTATTACCTATTTTTAATCGATTACATCCAATTACAGTAGTTGGATTGAGTATTTAATTGGATTTAAAAAATATGTTTACAAAAGTCTAATCAACGAGGTAAGCTTTACTTCTCATTACACTCTCTACTCACCGATGGTCAGTGTACGCTCCGCGCGCCTCAGACCCAGGTCTCCTTTCCATCGGTCAGTCAGGTACGCTCCGCGCGCTCGCAGGTCGCCTGCCCTTTTCTGACTCAGGTGCTCGGCTCTGCAGCCAATCATCATTTGTCTTACATTCTCTTGTTTCTTGTAATATTTATTGCGTAGAGAGTTCGGGAGTCAGCACCCTTTCTGACTCGTCGAACTCTCAGGTGTGTAGTATTTATGGACTTTCGACCCTTTCTGACTCGTCGAACATCTCAGCGTCGTTTTTGTATTTCGCGTTACCCGCCCTCCCATTCCCTCTGTTGCATTAGTCTAGCTGTACTTTAACTTCATGTACCCATTCCGTCGCTCAAATCCAGTTCATTACAGGGTGTAGCCACTGTTTCAGGGCTGTACCCGTGTCCTCCTAAACCTTGCACGTTTATCCCAGGAGCAGCGATGAAAACGACGCCTCCGTTGATTAGTCGAAATTGGTTGGAGCCTTACTCGTCAAAATCAACCGCGACTGACGAAATGAGCTACGGGAAGCAAAGTCTAAATTAGGAGAGCCCGATACACCCTTTTATCAATGAATATTTCACTACTTCTCGCTATGATCTCGGAAGCCATCCGAAACTGAACTCCAGACGACGACGTAGAACTACTGCCGGGAGAATGCGTAATCTGCCGCTGCCCTACTGCCTTACTGTCCGAATATCCTCGTCATTCCAAAAATTTCAGGTATAAAAGCTGCGATCGATGGTAAGTCCACATACGTTATTACCATGTTCTCTCCCAATCGCGTTTGGTTCATCACCGGGACATCTTCTGGTCTTGGAAAATCTCTTACTGACATCCTTCTCGCGAACGGAGAACGCGTTGTAGCAACTTGCCGTGACCCTAGTGTACACGCCAAGCTTTCTAGCCATTACAAAGACCAAATTTTGACCTACAAGCTCGACGTTACAAAAGAGGAACAAGTCAAAGCTGCACTAGCTGCTGCAGTAGAAAAATTCGGTCGAATCGATGTTGTTGTGAATAATGCGGGTATTGGACTGTTTGGAGAGATGGAGAGCGTACCCGAGGAGGATGCGAGGTATATCATGGAGTTACAGTTTTGGGGTCCTGTCCATGTAATGAAAGAGGTAAACAAACCCTCATCGCTACTCCTTTGGTGTATACTTATGGTTCGGCCCCTCTTCCAGGCTGTGCGCATCTTCCGTGAAATCAATCCATCTGGTGCGGGTGGACGTATCTTCAACATTAGCACTGCAGGTGGTTATCAAGCCAACCCTACCCTCTCCTACTACTCCGCAAGTAAATTCGGTAAGCAAGAGATATTTTGTATATCATGCAATGCGTGCTCATCTCTGCTTTCGTTTTAGCTCTCGAGGCAGCCACACAGTCCTTCCTCCAAGAGATGAATCCTTCCTGGAACATCAAAGGCTGCATTCTTGAACCCGGAGGTTTCCGCTCAGAATGGAATTCTGGTCACAATTCCCAAGTCATTCCCCCTCATCCCGCTTATACGGATCCCTCATGTCCTACTTCCATGTTCCGACAATTCCTTGGAAATATCCCTTTCCTTGGTGACCCAGTGAAGATGGGAAAGGCGGTTTTGCGACTTGCAGATCTCTCTATGGGCGTCCGTTCCGAACTTGCAGGGGTTTGGGCTGGCGAGGGAGTAGAGAAGAGTGTTGCAGACCATAATGTCACTGGCATTTTGGGAAGCACACCTGTCGAGCTACCGCTCAGGGTCCAGCTAGGAAGTGATCATTATTCCTAGTGAAAATGCAGGCTCAAAGCACGATGGAAGATGCGGGACAGTGGGCATGGATTAGCCATTCAACAAATGCCGATGATATGGACGGCGAGAATTATGTGAAGCAGTATCTGATGGGTTCTGGTGGTTTTCAGGATGTCGATAAGATGCTGTCCAATTGATATACGCGTCGCGCTCTATGTCACTGGGCTTTCTATGTGATACGACTTGGATTTTACGTGTTTAAGTACAAAGTAGTACTTGACTTTAATTTTCGCATGATTCCGAGCTAGATACGAAATTTATCTGGATTGAAAAACTCAAGTAGTCTAACGCGTCGATATATTTACAACAACGATCTTCTAAGTAATGAGGCTCCGGGGGAAATTGATCATAGAAATTTGAGCACCGTGTTGACTCGCTCCTGAACTTGAGAGATCTAGAAAAAATTCAGCAAGACTGCTGTTTGGGACCGTGACACATCCTATGCGTTAAAATTTAAAAGAAAAGCAGTACGAACGAGAGTAACGGAGTGGCGCAAGCTCTAGGCTTCTAGCTACCATACGCACTTCCATGTACATATAGCCATAACTTATGCCATCGCGTCTTGGGCGCTCATTATTTACAGTATCTAATCTCTGACCCCGGCCCATTGAGCCGAAATATTTTCATTAAGATCAGCTATGTCCCTCAACAACTATTCGAGTCACTGCCAACACGCTCCTTTAGCGTTCCTTCCTCGGCCATCTACAGCTTCATAGGCTGCTCACCACAATGTCCAAGACCATCAAGGATCTCACAGCCGGAACAGCTGGCGGTATCGCCCAAGTGCTCGTCGGACAACCATTCGATATTGTCAAAGTGGTAAGTAGAACGCTTTCGCTCAATATCTATAATGGAATATTACATGTTCAAAGACACTATCATCTATTTTCAACTTGAACATTGAAGCGAATGCAAACAGCGCCGAAAGGGACGTATTCCGGAATGATGCACTGTGCTGGTGGAATTCTGAAGAATGAAGGGCCTTTGGCATTTTACAAGGCGAATATCTGAATTATTCCAACGGAATATTCAACATTAATTCGTTTTCTCCTCCAGGGAACCCTCACACCTCTTCTTGGAATCGGTGTTTGCGTCTCAATCCAATTTGGAGTAATAGAGTACATGAAGCGTCTTTTTGCTCACCAAAACATCCTTGCTGGCACTGGAGGCCCATCAGGCCGAGATCTTGGTGCAGGACAGCTGGTAGCATCAGGTGTCGCAGCAGGACTTGCCAACGGATTCGTGTCAGGCCCAGTAGAACATATACGTATCCGTAAGTCGCGTTTCGTTATCCATGTAGATGCGCCATTATCGCGTATGGGTTCTAGGCCTGCAAACTCAACCATCCAAAAACCCACCATACAACGGCCCGTTCGACGCGATTAAAAAGATTTATTCCGCACATGGTATCGCAGGGATATTTAAAGGTCAAGGTGTAACTTTCCTCCGAGAAGCTACTGGGTATGGAGTATACTTCCTTGCGTATGAGAAACTCGTTCAACGCGAGATGCGAGAGAAGGAGATCAAGAGAGAGGAGTTGAATCCAATGAATGCGGTGTTGTATGGTGCAGCTGCTGGCTATGCTGTGAGTAGTTCCTTCTACCGTTCTCGATCTTGAACTAATGGAGCATCCAATCTTGTAGTTATGGGCGGTCATCTACCCTATTGACATGATTAAATCTCGCATGCAGACGGATGGCTTTACTTCCACCACTGGAAGGAAATACGCCTCGTCTCTCGACTGCGTAAAGCAAGTTTGGCGGATAGAGGGCCCCAGAGCCTTTTTAAGGGGTTTGGGACCGACACTGATTAGGTAAATCTTTTTCCCCAGTGTTGTTCGTGCTTTACTGATCTCCAACCACTTACACAGGTCCCCATTCGCAAACGGAGCCACGTTCCTCGGGTTCGAAATGGCCAATCGCTTCTTGAACTCTTTCTAAGGTCTTGCCAGCTAGTGCTGTCTTCAAAGTTCATTGACTATAGTTCTCTATCTATTTAGATTACACATACCACACCGCATAGATGTTTTCGCGTAATATATCTAGAACTTTTTATGCTTAAGCATGTGTCGTCCGTAGTGCATTGCTGTTCATACTCAAAAAGAATACCATTAGCAGAAACATCAGAGCAATTACCCAGCAGAAGCAACAATCTCCATATCCATATCCGCCTCCCCGTCAGCGTCCGAATCACCATCTGCATCTGCGCCAGCAGCGCTCGGCTTGACTTTCGCGTCTACCCGTTTATCTCCTGCTCCTGCTCCTGCCGCTCCAGCCCTGGCCACATTTTCTACCTTCCCTCCTTGAGAATGAGAACCAGATTTCTCTGGCCCAGGGCCCGGGCGAGCTTGAGCTTGGGTTTGGGTTTCTGATTGGTTTGAGTGTTGGGTTGGAGTCTGTGTGGGTGCAGGTGTAGAATGGGAGGTCGGTGGGAATAACGTTAGGAAAGGTAATCCAGTGCTGGAGGAGCTTGGTGCGGGAGGCGGAGCGGGAACGGACAAGGAGGTGGGTAACGGATTTGGTCTGGAGATATTGGAGGCAACAGGTGCGAGTGTCAGTGTTTGTGGCTGTGCACGCGGCTTTACACTCGGTGGTGTAGCACTGCTAGCCTGCGGTGTAGGTCGCGACAGGGGATATAGAATAAGAGTCGGTTTCTCTGTCGGGGTAGCAGAAGTCATAGAACAAGTTGATGTGGTTTTGGAGGTAGTGGAAACGGTAGGAGTAGGAGTAGAGTAAGAGTGGTAACACTTGCTGACGGGAAATGTTCAACAATATGTCGTACCTGCATCCCCTGTGTTGGTAAAGATGCTCCAGAAGCGAGATTAGAAGTGGAAGTAGACGTGGGTGCAGGTTGGATAGCAGTTGGAACCGGGCTCGATGTCTGACTCGAACTTGGACCGGAGGAATCAGGAGTCGCACCCGTAATGAGCGGTAACGATGCCCCAGATGCCTTTGCTACAACTGCTCGAAGTAGGGGATGCAACTGCATGACCGCAGTTTGAGCACTGCTAATCATCGATTCGGAGATTTCGCCCTCTTCTTCCTCTTCCTCATCGTCATCATCGTCATCTTCACCTCCCTCTCCTTCGCCTCCTTCCGTTTTAACGCGTTTTGCATCTGGTCCATTTGGATCGACGTTGCTACCATCAGCCGCCTCAAGTTCGATTATTTTTGACTCGAAACACGGCGGCCCCACCAACGTTGCAGGACGCTTTTGGGCTTTCGCTTCACTGTTATCCCGATGTCGCTTGATAGCGTCTCGCCGCGAGAATGTCTTCCCACATCCTCCGCATTGGAAGGACTTGCGTTCGTGCGCGACTTTAATGTGTCTTTTAAGGTCCGAGTTTCGGAGGAAAGAGGCTGAGCAGTGAGGGTAGGTGCATTTGTGCGGGCGTTCTCCGGTAGCGGAAGAGGAGGGGGAGTGGAGAAGGAGCCTGATGGAGGTTGGATATGGGGATGATGTTGGCGTTCGTGGTTGCGGAGGTTTGCCAGAGGGATAAAAGTTTTGTTACAGGAGGGAACCATACAAGGGTATACCATTGTACTGTCTGTCGCTGAAGGTCCATGACTGGTATTGACACCAATTTGAATCCCACTAAGAACACCCAACACTTGGATCAAGCCACTAATCTCTTGCAACGCACTCGTCGTAGGTGAAGGCGTAGCCGAAGGATTTGGGTTCGGTTTTGAGGCGGAGCTGACGGAAAATAGGAAAATGTGGTGTAAAGGGTGTTGTATGGATGTGATAAGGGCTGGATTGATGGAGGAGGAGGTATGTAAAGCATGGGTCACAACATGGACGGCATTCGAGACCACATCATATATAGATTGTGGTTTGGGAGCGGGAGGAATGACGACTGGTTCCTCTTCGCGTTTCCTCTTCCCCAGCATTGCTTCACGCCCTCTGAGGGATCCAAATAGAGCTTCAGAGCCCGCCAGATGGATAAGAGTTTGGCTCAGCGTAAGAGCTGTGGCTTTGGTTACTTTACCAGATGCTAGTATTTGTGTCAACGCGTCAAGGACGTTGGAAGTTGTGTTGGGTACAGCTGTGGATGCAAGAGTGGTATGTGCGACGGGATCATGATTTAAGAGGGCCATGATAACTTTGATAGTAGTCATGACCGCTTCTTCTTTCCGAGAGGATACAGGAGGAGCAGGAGAAGAGGCAAGAGGAGCACAAGCAGTAGGAGTAGCTGCTGCTGTTGAATCAGAAGGGGGATTCGCTTCTGCGCCTGCCTTTTGTAGATCCTCCCAAATTTGTTCGTTCAGTTTTCGTGCCATTTCTTCAGCTTCAGCATCTATATCATCGTCTTCATCTTCATCTTCATATTCTCCTTCATCGTTCTCGTCCCAATCGTCTTCGAGATCTGCAAGTGCCGGTCCAAGGACCAGCGTACTTTGCGCGATTCCGACATGACTGCGATTACAGTTGAGAAAAGCAGGAGAACGATGGAAGCCTGATGATCCTACCTAATTCCAACGAGAATCTAATTAGAGAGTTAGTTTTTCGTACACAGGCTTGAATAGAAAGAAAACTTACAGTACTATCTCAGAGAAACACTGTGGAGAGCAGAAATGGGCGCTTAGAAAGTTAATGGAAAGCACGTGGCGCGGACGACGCGTACCCTCCTTCATTCTTCATCCCATCTTCTTTCCTTCTCCCCATAAACATCTTCGTGAATATGGCGACTGTCTCAGTATACTCGAGTCCTGGCTTTGATTTCTCCAATCTAACTAGGTTAGTTCGGTAGAAAGAATTCATACATTTTCTAATACGTCTTGTCTACAGGAATCACTTTCTTGCAGAAAAAGGTCTCCCTCTACCAAAGGCTACCAGTACAGGAACAACCATTGTCGGATGCGTATTCGAAGATGGTATCATTCTAGGAGCAGATACAAGAGCAACAGAGGGTCCTATTGTCGCTGATAAGAATTGTGAAAAGGTTTGCACGATCTAAATTGAGCTCTGCGTAGCAAGCTTATTCTTCTGCTCAGATCCATTATATCACCGAATCTATCCGTTGCTGTGGTGCAGGAACTGCCGCCGATACCGAATTCGTCACCAACCTCATTTCTTCTAACATGGAAATGCATGCTCTAACCCATGGAAGGAAACCTCGGGTGGTCACTGCTATGACCATGTTGAAGCAGTATTTGTTCCAGTAGGCGCTACTTTTTGCTTGATATGTTTTCAGTTTTCATAATTATTTCTTTCTAGATACCAAGGTCACGTCGGCGCTGCACTCGTACTTGGCGGTGTAGACTCTACTGGACCCAATCTCTTCACTATCGCGCCTCACGGATCAACGGACAAGCTCCCTTATGTGACTATGGGTTCTGGTAGTTTGGCTGCTATGGCAGTATTTGAGAGTAATTGGCGGGCTAACATGTCTGTAAGTTACACGCCTAATTAATTCCTACACGGATCCCTTGGCTCACTCAGCACGTATCATAGCGCGCCGATGCTCTCCAACTCGTCAAAGACGCCATCTCTGCTGGTATCTTCAACGATCTCGGATCTGGATCCAACGTCGACGCGTGCATCATTACTGCGAACAACACTGAGATGCTCCGAAACGTCGAGATGCCAAACGAGAGGGTACAGAAGGAGCGCACTTACCTGTTTCCGAAGGGAACGACGGCGTGGAAGAAGGAGGATATCAGGAAGTTGGTGCTGACGGAGGAAGTAACACCTCTTGCAGTAGAGGCAATGGATACAACTTAAGCCTGTCATGTGCAATAAATGTAATTTCTACCAAAAGTCGAGTTTGCATGATATTTCTCAAGCGAAGGTACTGCAAAAATGGGGTATATCGCGAGTAACTATTAAGTACTCTAGCCTCTTTTGACCATACATGACATACAACAACAAGTAGTATGATACGGAATAAGTTATTAATTCTTCAGCGAGCCCAATTGCTCATAAGTATATAAAAAAGACGTCTGGGGTTACTTAAGCTTCAGGAGACCCCTCACGTTGTTTGCTTTCCCAGTCCGCAACGACAGCTTGCCCAAGCGATTTACCCAACGCCAATGCGAGAGGGACAGGTACGGCGTTGCCAATTTGCTTGTAGGCCTGGGGAAAACGTTCGTTTTAGTTCGGTATAAATCTAGACAGCGAACACAAAGAACATGGACGTACCCGTCTAACCTCTGCCGGCTCGAATTCCGTCATGAAAGTGTAGTTATCCGGGAATCCCTGAGACCGAGCAACTTCTCGAACTGTGATGCTGCGTTTTTGCTATACATACATACATAACGGAAATAATAATAATAAGGAATCATAACAACATGCGAATCAGAGTTCGTTGCACTTACCGAAGGATGAAGCAAAGAACAGCCTTTGGTACTTGGGCTGGAGTGGGTCATGACCGTTCCGAATTGACCATTCGAGTTGAGCCGGCCATAGTGAACTATTCCAGTCTGTTAGTATTCGCTTGGCTGTATAGTACTAATACGAACTATTTTTTTTCGCGGCTTTCTTCATCTGCTGAAGTGCGCGCGGGAGCACTGCGAGATATACGTTTATGAGATTCAAAATTCAAAATGATCTGTAGTGAACTGACTGTGATGGTGGGCACCAGGTCTTAGAGGAACCATTGTCGAACTGAAGTCAGTGAATGAATAATAAGCGAAATGATACTTCTCAAGGGATAGGATGATACTATACATACCGTTCAACAACACCAGCATCGAACATTGGCGTAACGTGCTCCTCGACCGAGTCCATCATGTTTGCCCTCATCGACTTTTGGTACCAGTTGACTGGTTCGTGAAGGTAGTCAGCGGCCGCGAAACCAGGAGGAGTAGCTTGATCCCTTGTGGCTGAAAAGGACGGGATCACTTTTTCTCGTATCCGAGCTTCTTCTCTTTCTTTCGCTGTGGGAGCAAGGATTTCGTGTGGGTTTTTCCTATAGGAATCAGTCTACTAAGAGCGATGCAACGGTAGTAAACAAATGAGATTACCAGTCAAAGGGTGCCTATCAGAGAAGAAGGACGTGTCAAAAAAAATGAAAGAACATCAACTCCTTCAGCTTACCAAGTCCCCAATGGCATCATTAACCGTAACAGCCTTGAACGGCGCAAATGAATGCGGATTTTCTGGATCCAGCGATCTTGTAGGCTTGGATAGCTTGAGATCATGTTCGAGCACTTTATATTCCTTCGCCGAATAGACATGGGTCGGAATAGGGAAGTCGGGGATCCTGTTACCATGTGCAGCACCCCAGAAGATGACTCGTTGACGACCTTGCGGGGCACCGTAGTTGGCCGCTTGAAGTACTTTAACTCGCACTTGATATCTTAAACAGAAGTGAGATTAAGATTTCGGAAAATGAACCGGACCTGACCGATTACGAAACTTACCCAAATGCTAAGAGCGAACGAACAATGAGCTTGAAAACACCGTGTTTGATCCCTGCAACGATCGAGTGTTTCGTTTCCCCCATTTCACCCATCAAGCGGAAGTGCATGATCCCAACGACATTCTCAAGGAGGAAATATCGAGCCTGGTATATTTCCAAGAGAGAGATCATGGTGAAAGGAAGTGTAGCTCTGACCGTAATGTGAATACAATCCAAGCACGTAAGATAGAGAGAGAAGCGCATACCTGATATCATCCGCTTGCTGTATAATAATCAAAGATTAGACAAAGACTGGATTCTAGCCAAAGGAATACTTTACCGGATTATGATTAGCCCCGCTAAAAGCCTGACAAGGAGGTCCTAGGTGAAGCAGAAAAGTGATTCAGCTTCGGCTCTCAGAAGATTCATTCATGAGTTACCTCCCGAAATAAGGTCTATCTCTCCAGGCTTTGGTAGTGCTTCACAGTCCCCGCCCCAGCGAGATCTCAGAGGAGGAATATTCCCATCAGCCTTTTGAGAGTCGATGAGATGTTGTAAGAACTCGTTGATCTCCTGGCAGTAAACAGTAGTGTCGGGATGGTTTCGTCTAAATTAAAGCCAATGGCTAATCAACAATAACATTGATGAAAGCTTTGCATGACATACTTGTAAGTCTCGGCAGCGTCCTTATCCCATTCAACCGCTCCAATGGTCTTGACAAACTTTGAGGCATTGAGGCCCGTTCCGAGTCCTCCAGCACCTGGAAAGATTAGATTAGCCTTCAAATGTATCATAGTGCATCCAAGTAGAAAGGAAAAAGAAAAAAGAAGCTTGCCACAGAAGAGTTCCAGTCCTCGAAGACAATTCCCCTCATTGCTACAGAATTCCTCCATCTTTGCCAATACTTCTTCATGTTCTTCCATGCACTCTGAACACTGGGAAACTTTCTCAGTAAGGATGTAGAAATGATCTTCATGTTGAGTCCATTGTTCAGCATCAAGACTAGAACAAAAGTCTTTGACGTAGGCTTTCCCGCAAACATCACTGAAAGGAATTGTTTTAGGCCTGTCGGTACTAAAATCAAGTAGTCGCTGAATTGGACAGATTAACACTGGTTGATTCAAAAGATAAAAGACAAGTACTCACGTCATCAACGAATGAGGAATTTGGACAGTTATCGACGTGCTGGAACATCCGAACTGTAAGTTTTGAAGCTTTAGACGATCCAGTAGGATTTGAGATAGCAATGATCTGAGCAATGCCCAAAACACCGATCGTCTTCATCACCAGGTGCTACGTATATGCAGTCAAAAACATGATAGTTTTTACCAAATTGTGATATGCAGGTTTTAGTATGTTGAATGAAGCATTGAGCCTCCTGCGCCTCCGCCAGCACACATGAATGACAGTGTCGGTGAGAGGGAGTGAATTGCAACTCTTCCGTTGATGTTTTCTAATGGATGACAGGTCTACAAAGCTAAGACTGGAAGGGTCCCATACAAACCTGAGAAGAAAGTGAAGACATATATCAAACCGAGAATCAAAGGAGCTTACGGGCAGAAGAAGCTGTCTCCTTCAGGATCTTCATCATCTTCTGGTTCAGGTTCACCCAGCCTAAAAAACTTGACATCGACTTTTTGAAAAATGGAGGTTAGCGGCTCATCTGCACAGGTGTTTGTAAGAAAAAGACCCCGTGAGTGGGCAACTTCCTGAAGACAGGTTTTTGACCCATGTTCAAGCCAACGGCCATGGAACATTTTCTCCTGTGTGTCGCAGTCATGAAAGAAATAGGAGATCTGGATAAACCTGCAGAAAGGAGTGTCATGTTCAGGATACAAGTCAGTGCACATGAGAGCATACCAATAGTTGTTCGCATATTTGTTTACCGACTGCGAAGCTTCAGACTGATAGTTCAGCTTTCGGCCTTGTCTCGAGTCATGACCAGGTTGGACCAGCACAACATCATTAACCTGATAGGATTATCATCACAGGAGGACAAGATATAGTTGAAAAGTATACCTTATAAACCTCACCATCCATAGTGACATTCTTATAGAACACTCTGTCCTCTTCTTTTTGCAGGAACTTGCCCCAGATTTGTAATTCAGGGTTCCCGTAGTGTGACTCAACTCGCCTCAACATGTTTCCTGTTGATCTTCCAGAGAGATCTAGTCCGACTTTGAACTCATTCCGGAAGACATTCCTCACTGTTCGGTGAACAATTGGAGTGAGCACCGCTCCAAAGTCTGCTTTCTTCTCGACAGAACTACTTCCTGTTCTAGAATTTGAGATGCTTGGGCGGTCCTCTTCCTCGAAACTGGAACTGTCTTCTTCTGCTGAATCATAATCAGTAGATAGATCGACATAAGGTTCATCGTCGTCGTTCAGTGTGGGATTGGTGGAGGGAGTGGGGGAATGGGTTTTGGAGGTTGATGGTGTTCGATACGTTGATGGCATTCGTCGCTTGGAAGACGAAGAAGGGCGGGACGGCGTAGACAAAGTCTGTGATGAATACATATATGGAAAAGAACGGATACAATGTACAGGATGAGCATTACCCTGAAAGTGGCAATACTGGATGTGGAATGTGCCCTCATTTTTGACATCTGTGATTGAATGAGCATATATTGAAGTAGAGGAAGACCATGATAAACCTACCTGCGTCGTGAGATCTTCATCGTCATCTTGCCCTCTATTTCCTTGTTGTCTCCTTTTTGATGGAGAAGGACTTGAGATGGAATCGGCTTTGCGTTTGCGTTGAGTCACCGGGATCTCGACATGGGAAAAGGTTCTTGGAGGGGACGGTTTTGGTGAAGGATTGGCAAGTTCCAGCGCTCGTCTCTCAGCTTCAGCTTCTGGAAACAAGATGTGACATTGCGTTTACTATGTTTGGAAAGATTAAAAAAATGAGAACCTTCGATACCCGTGTACATTAAAGCCTCTTTCCATCCTAACTGGCGCTCGGTCAACTTGGGAGCCATAGCTCGAGTTATTTTATTTAAGATTGAAGGGGAGATAAGAATGCGTTGTTCGCGTGAGTTTACGCAACGATCTAATACGCTCTATGGATGTACCATTCCTGGACGTTAGAAAGCGAGCGCGAGAAGGTAAACAAAGGAGGGTGGGAACTTTTTTGGCATTGATCCCTTTGTCCTTTCCACCACTACCTTGTTCACTTTGGACGCGTCGTTCCTCTCAATATGTCTCTAACAATTCGAGAGGACATCACAGTTGAATATCTGGCGGAAAAAGGTCAGTCTTTAGGGTCGAAATTTGGACACGAAATGCTCAGCATATTTCAGAGAAAATCAAGGGTTTCTTGACGACATTCAAGTCTTCCGAGAAAGACTTGGAAACAACACTGGAAGACTTTGGCTTAGATGACCAAGAAACCCCCGCAGAAACCGAGCTAGCCTCGCTGAAATATATGCGCCAATTGGTGCGACAAATCTTTGTGCTCGCGCTTTCGACGCGTTTTCTGACCATAATTTTCAGCAACGGATTGCAAACAGGGAACAGCAGATGCTGCTAATTGATTTGGAGGATATCCATTCGGTAACTAACTTTCCTACTTGGTTCTTCGTCCATTGCTCATCATGGTCCACAGCATGAAAGCACTGTCTCAGAACTGGTTGCTTCAATCATAGAAAACACGCGTCGATACGTGACTCTCTTCAGCGAAGTTGTCGACAAAATCATGCCAGATGCCACCAAGGACATCAGCGAGCATGACGAGGTCATAGACGTTATCCTGCATCAGCGTCGTGAGCGGAATGAGCGCGAGTCGGAGGCGGAAAATGGATTTCCAGACCATCTGCTTCGACGATAGTACGTGCCATATATCCTTTCCATCTACCTCTGTCTCATTCGTTCTTCTAGCAACCTATATTTCCAGCCGCTGAAAAGCGACATCTCTCTCGCCGTTCGAGAGGTTCACGGGTCACATCTTGGACACTTTATCACAGTTCGTGGCATCGTTACGCGAGTTTCTGAAGTCAAGCCACTGCTCCAGGTCAACGCGTATACGTGCGACGTCTGTGGCTCCGAAACCTTCCAGGACATCTCCAACAAAACTTTTATGCCCATCGCCGATTGTCAGAACGTCAACGAGTGTAAAAAGAACAATATCACAGGCACGCTGCATATGCAAACGCGAGCATGCCGATTCAGTCCGTTCCAGGAAGTTAAAATCCAAGAACTGGTACGTTAAATATTCTTTTGTGGTATTCGTTGAGCTTATTACTTTTTTAGTCCGATCAAGTGCCAGTCGGGCACATTCCTCGTTCCATGACTGTCCATGTCAACGGAAACATCACGCGTCTCATGAATCCTGGTGATGTCGTCCACCTCGGAGGCATCTTCCTACCCATTCCATACACTGGATTCCAAGCGATACGCGCTGGTCTTCTCACGGACACCTACCTCGAAGTCCATCACATTCACCAAGAAAAGAAGCAATATGCCGATATGGAGACGACGCCAGAAATGCAGCAAACCATCGACGAATTGAAGGTCGACCCTAGTTTGTACACCAAACTCGCTCAGAGCATCGCTCCCGAGATTTACGGTCATGAAGATGTTAAGAAGGCGTTGCTTCTACTTCTCATTGGAGGTGTTACCAAAGTCACTGCGGACGGCCTCAAAATCAGAGGCGACATTAACATCTGTCTAATGGGTGATCCTGGTGTGGCTAAATCGCAGTTGCTGAAGTATATCTCGAAGATTGCCCCTCGCGGAGTCTACACTACCGGAAAAGGTTCTTCTGGTGTTGGGCTGACCGCAGCGGTTATGCGAGACCCTGTAACCGACGAGATGGTCTTGGGTTTGTGCTTACCAGTCGTCTGGCTCTCGGATAATACTGATGTTCGATTGCAGAGGGTGGTGCACTCGTACTAGCCGATAACGGTATCTGCTGCATCGATGAATTCGATAAGATGGAAGAATCGGATCGAACCGCCATCCACGAAGTCATGGAGCAGCAGACCATCTCCATTTCCAAGGCTGGCATCTCTACCACTTTGAACGCTCGAACCTCCATTCTCGCAGCGGCCAATCCGCTGTATGGTCGATACAACCTCAAAATGTCACCAGTCGAAAATATCAATCTCCCTGCGGCTTTGCTTTCCAGGTTTGACTTGCTGTTTTTGATCCTCGACAAGCCTAACAGAGAGGACGACGAACGATTGGCGCAGCACGTCACGTATGTGCACATGCACAATACGCATCCTGACCTTGGTATCGAAGTTTTGCAGCCGAATGTAATGAGGTATCTATTTTCCCTGACCTTGTTCTTCAAAGGGTATTAACCCACTTAACTAGACATTACATCGCCGCTGCTCGTACTATTCGTCCTAATGTATCTCAACGAGTTTCGAGCTACGTTGTCGACTCGTACGTCAAGCTCCGAAAAAAGTCCAAGATCGACGTCGAAGAAAATAACTCGCACACCTACACCTCTGCCAGAACGCTTCTCGGAATCCTTCGACTTGCACAAGCACTTGCTCGTCTACGATTCTCTGAATCGGTTGAACACGAGGACGTGGATGAGGCGCTGCGTCTTATGGAGTGTAGTAAGGAAAGCTTGATGGAGGATAATGATCAGGATCGTGAACCAGATAGGTCGAAAACGAGCAAGATCTTCCGACTGATCAAGAAAATGGCTGGTGCTGGGAAGGCACGTCGTCCCAAGCGCTTCGGAAAGGGCCCTGCGGGAGAGCGGGACATGGATGTCGATAGTGACGATGATGACGACGATGATTCCGACTATGAAGCCGGAGTGGGACTTTCCATGGTCGATGTGCGGAGTCGTGTTCTGAAAGCCGGGTATACAGAGACGGAGCTCGCGGATGCGATTATCCAGGTGAGCTGCTTCTTGTTTTCAAATGCCTGCATTTCTCTTATGGAATTCGACCTAGTATGAAAACATTTCGATTTGGCAAAAGCAGGCGAATGGAACCAAGCTGGTCTTCATGCAACAGGATGATGAGCCTTGAACGCGTATCTATGTCAATTTTGTAAACTTGTTGTAAACTTTTTTCTTTTTGTCCTTGTTGCTTTGGTTGTACTATCTATTTGTATGTATCCCTTGTATGAGATACATCATCAGCGTTCGGGCTTGAACGCGCTCAAATACATCACGTGTACGTGATCTAGCCCGAATTCGAGTCAGAGTCACTTCACTTTTGACTTGCTTCTTGCAATCATGGCTGCTGGAACGCTAACGCTCTCTTCAAAGTTGTCTCCGTTCCCTTATTCTGCTCTTGCTATCGCAGCTTACACCGAGAAAGCCGAGATCGTTTACGATGAAGCAGCAACTGGAATCTCATTGGATTTGAATGGATCAAAGATCGATACAGAGGATGAGATTGTTCATGCTCTTGCAAAAGCCGGAGGTCTCTCTGAGGATAGTGCCAAGGTATCTCCCAACCCCGATCTACTTGCTACTGGCATCTAATTTTTCATCAGGCAGCATCATTCTTTGCGCTTGCACAAACTCTTCGCACTGCTACTGCAGTTCCAGAGATCGTGCATGGTTTAGACTCTCTCGATGATCATTTGGCATGGCGTAGCTTTGTGGTTGGACACGATATTACATCCGCTGATTGGATGCTCTGGGGTGCTTTGAAATGTACGGATAATTCTCCATTTTAATTTGCCCAGCTACTGATTCCTTTCAATAGCCAGCACCAAAATCGTCGGGCTCCTCAAAAACGGCAAACATGCTCACTTGACTCGTTGGTACTCTCATCTCGAGTCTTTGGATACTACGCAAGCCGCACTCGCTAGTCTCACTGCAGCCAAAGCAACCAAGGCTCGTGGGACCAAAGTCGCAGCTGGCTTCGCTCTAGGTCTGGAGGGTGCTGAGATGGGCAAGGTCGTCACTCGTTTTCCTCCTGAGCCAAGTGGTTACCTTCACATTGGACATGCCAAAGCTGCAATGTTGAACCAGTACTTTGCAAAGATGTATCAAGGAAAGCTGATCATCCGATTCGATGATACTAATCCGTCGAAAGAAAGGGTACGTTGCGATTTGTCTTTGGACTTTATAAGCTGAATGCTCTTGCAGAGCGAATTTGAGGAGACCATCCTCGAGGATCTTGAGCTTCTCGAAATCCGGGGTGATGTTGTCACTCATACTTCGGATTACTTTGATCAACTCTACGAGCTTGCGATCAAGATAATTGAAAGTGGAAAAGCTTACGCTGATGATACTGAGAGAGAGCAGGTACGGCCTTGTTGTATAACGCATCTTCGGACTAAACTAACCTTTGTCGGTATAGATGCAACATGAGCGTCGGGAGGGTATCGCCTCTGCCCACAGGAACGACAGTATCGAAGATAATCTCAAACATTTCGCAGAGATGAAGACTGGCTCTACCGAAGGTCTTCGATGGTGTGTTCGCGCGAAAATGAGTGTCGATGACCCCAACAAGGCCTTGCGGGATCCCGTCATTTACAGATGCAACCCTTTGCCTCATCACCGTACTGGGTAAGTTTCATCCGACCTCTTGAGTCCCTAACCGCTAAGTCTTTGATCAGGGCCCAATGGAAAATCTATCCGACATACGACTTTGCCTGTCCAATGGTGGACTCGATTGAGGGTGTCACACACGCACTAAGAACCAACGAATACCGCGACAGAAATCCCCAGTACTGGTGGATGATTGACGCATTAGGATTGCGCAAAGTCAAGATATGGGATTTCAGGTTCGCGCATTGGTTTAAATACTGTACTCTGGTACTAACGGTTCGGATATAGTCGTTTGAATTTTATCTATACTCTGTTGTCGAAACGAAAGCTGCATGAATTCGTCAACAATGGTCAAGTGCGCGGCTGGGACGATCCTCGTTTCCCTACCGTCCGTGGTATTCGTCGTCGTGGTCTTGCTGTTGAGGCTCTGCGGCAGTTCATGTTGCTGCAAGGTCCATCGCAGGCTATCGTTTCTCTCGAGTGGGACACTATTTGGGCACTCAACAAAAAGGTTGTTGATCCCATTGCTCCTCGTCATTGGGCTATTATTGAAGACAATAAGTTTGTTCTGTCAATGACATGGTCATCATTTGAGTTGCTTACAGTGTTTTTCTAGAGTTCCGGTGACAATCAAAGGTGGCCCTTCCGGTGTCGAAGTAAAATCTTTACCAAAGCACAAGAAGAATCCTGATGTTGGCGAGAAAAAGACCGTGTACTCGTCGACGATCTTGGTTGACCAGGAGGATGCTAAATCGTTCGAGGACCAAGAGGAGGTGCATTGCATTCCATCACCTTGCATCATGTTCTTACTCATCTTTATAGATCACTCTCATGGATTGGGGTAACGCGATCGTTCGATCCAAGTCGGTTGATTCATCCGGTAATGTCACCTCTATCGAGATGGACCTTCACTTGCAGGGAGATTTCAAGAAGACTAAGAAGAAGATAACCTGGTTGGCTCAACCTTCGTCCGAGCATCCTTTGATTCCTGTCACCCTCCTCGACTACGACTACCTCATCACCAAGAAGAAGCTTGAGGAGAACGACAGCATCAAGGATTTCATCACCCCCGTCACCGAATTCAAAGAGCTTGCGCTGGCAGATGCCAATGTCAAGGATCTCAAAAAGGGCGATTATTTGCAGTTTGAGCGCAAAGGCTACTTTATCTTTGATGGCGAGAATAAGGAGGATGGTCGATTGGAGTTTATTCGTATTCCCGATGGAAAGGCTGCGAATCTTGCTAGTAAGGCGGGTCCAGCGCCTTCTAAGGAAGCGCAGCCAAGTGCCACAGATGGAAGCTCCGTTATCACGAATACAGAGGATGTGACAAAGATGTACAAGGTAGACAAGGTGTATGGTAGCAATGTTGGACCAGAGGGACATGTCACGGATATGTACAAGGTGGACAGTATTTACAAGGTATAATGCTTCGTATATGCCTTTCTAGTATCGTTCAAAGTAAATTGTACATAACACATCAATTCGTTTACGAAAGAGGTTCAGATTTTCAGCTTTGACCATGCACGTGGCGGCCGTGCCTTTATCTTTCTTTCTCTCCTCACAGTTACTCGCAGCTCCTCAATCCTCTCATCCGGTCTCTCGTTCCCACAAGCTATTATTACTGAAAAACTTTCCGCAGTCTCCGCGGTCTTTTTTTTAACTGTATTCCATTGAATTTAGCCATGCCAGGACATGCTTGTTCAACGTTCAATATCGGCTGGAATCATGCGCCGGTTTTCCTGAACCCTGCCTCTCAACTGCCTCTACATTTTTTTCAGGCAACAGCGTTATTGCGCGTGTTAAGGTACTACTGTGGCCGCTCCTCCTTGAATAGAATTTATCTTCTCCCGCGCTCCACACTTTTTTTTTCAACTTTTGTGGCTATTCCAATCGGATATAATCAATACACTCGCAGGTTTAAACGTGGACCAGAGTTTGGGGAACTGGATTTTAGGATTGTAATAGATTGGCTGTGGTCGGTCGCATTTGACGTCATTGACGCCATTCCTTTCGAAGTGCTAGCAGAAAAAAAATCAAGCGTCTCTCAAAATTGGG